>VZRQ01006257.1:2750955-2786058 GCA_013397975.1 Machaerirhynchus nigripectus
TTTTTTGCTTAGCGAGGATGAGAGGGAAATTCACCTCGTGCTACAGCAAGTAACCGTCCCAGCAGCTAACTCACTGTTTGACTAGCAGTGGCAGTACTCTCACAATGACGGGGATTCAGCATGACTATCACGACATTAAGAAAACAATACATGCAAATCACTGTTTTAAGAAGCAATTATCTAATGGGCTTTTGGTAAGTGCTGTCGCTTTATCAGCAAACTCTAAACCAAACAAAAACAAATACACAGGGTTTGGGGAGGGGGGAAATGCCCACAACAAAAACTCTACCGCCACCTTTCCCTTTTGCAATACAACAGTGCAATTAATAGGATAAAGCCTAAACAGACATAAATGTAAAGGAGATCATACAAATGTATTTAGTACCACCTCTATAAAACAATATTAGCCTACACTATTTTCATCTGCATAAATGAAAGATATACTTAGACACTCGAGGGCTCTTAAATCTGAAGATGTACATATTGGTGCCCTACTCCAAGAATTTTTCATCTACCTTTTCAGAACTAAGAAGCACAAACTGTGACCCTTCAGCATTTACTTAACAGTACAGTTACACTTTGATCTCAAACGAATATACAGGCTTTGCTTTTAAATCCCCTAATCCCCACAAAATTTCACATAGTTGTATAATGGTATGATGATAGGTGGGGGCTTTTTTGTAATAAAGCAGTAGAAGAGTGATCCCAGGTGCCTAATGTTAATGAAGCTGGAATTACATCTCAAAATTTGGGAGGGAAAAAAAAAACAATACCAAGTTTTTCCAACCTTACACCCAGTTCTTGTCAGAAGAATATTTAAAAGTGAACACCAAGATATAACCCAGTGTTTTCTTCATCCCCTCAGTTTCCTTACTTTTTAGCTGTAGTGGCTTCACACTCCTTGCCACCCAGTTACTGGAAATGAGATTTCTTCTTGGCAGTATGTGCCACAATTGCATGTTCCAACACACAGGGCAGCACAGGCTTGCATACTCTGCTAGTGATTAGAACTGACTCTCCAGTGTTTCATATAGACAGCTTGGGAAAGCCTCAGAAGCAGCTCTATTTTAAATTATATGTTCTAAACAGCCATTGAGACAAGGGAGAGAAGATACAAGACAGCCTTGCTGTTGATACTAAAAATAATTTGCGGGCATTCTTTAGGCAAAGGATTGCCTAAAAGGAAAGAACAACATTTTTAGATAAAGAAACTGAAGGTATGTATTTTAATACTGCTCCTGAAATGTTATGCATGACTTGTAAAACTGATCAGTATAAGAAACAAAAAGACAACATACAAGTTAAAAAAAACCCATCCAAACAAAAACACCAAAGCAAACTAAACTACATGCTACCAATCATGATTTCAAGTTTGGTAGTAATAATTTGTTTACTTCTTGCTACCAATTGCCTATCTTTATACAACCATATGTGATGAAAACCTCTCAATTAAAGAACTGCCTACCTCAACTAGCAGCATGATTGAAAGTACTTTATACTTCTGCTCTTGCTTGCTTTTCTAAGTTCTGTTTAATGATAGGGTTGGTTTGAGTTTGGTTTTCTTTTGGTGTGTGTTCTTGGAGGCTTTTTTTTGGTGGGTGTTGTTGGGGTTTGGGATTTTTTTTTTGCAAAGGTGGTGTGTCAGGAATTATATGCTTCTGACTTGAAACTTAGAATCATGGAATAGTTTGGGTTGGAAGGGACCTTTAAGGGTCAAACTTCCACATGTGCTGCTATTGCCATCCCTCCCATAGCAGAATATAACAAAGTATTTTACTGTGACTAGTGGCAGCTGCAAGAAAAAGCATACATACAGTAAGAGAGAAAAGTAAAGTGTGTTGGTTTTATACTTCTGATTCAGAGGAAATTATTTTATCAAGTGGACTGAAGTCTAACTGAAGGAGTTTAGCACTTGCTCAAGTTTGGTTTTTTGTTGTTCAAAGTCAAAACTCACAAGTTGCTTCAAGTAAGCATGGTGTGTTAATTAGTTTTAAACAGGTCATAAAAGAGTCATAGTTCACATACAAAGTAATTTAACCATTCACTAAAACCCTATTCAATAGGCAATGAAGCCTAACAAACTGCTTCTTCCAGAGGTCTAGCAAAGACAAGTTCCAAGCACTTCTGAAGTGAAAATGTAAGCATTGACCTTTGTTAGCAAAGCACATCCAACGTGGAACTCACAGCCAAACTGACTTCCCCACTTTGGCTGTCCCCCCAGCAAACAGAGCATTAAAAATCACTGTTAGAAAACTTAAGTGAATTTTTCCACAACTTGCCCAACCATAAAATGTATTTTCAGTAGAAGAAAGCCATCATCAACAGTCAGCAAATACAAAAAGTTACTGCCAAGCTGTGTGCATTAAGCCAGTCTCAAATCCATAAAAGTCATCTAACGTTTCTCTTCCCCAACAGAGGGAAAGCAAATAAATGGAAGATGAAGAGATGGGAGTACAGAAGGCACACAGGGAGAGACTCTTTTGAACATAACAGACAGTTCTTAGATTTTTGAAATTAAATCCAGTGGCTTTAATATAGATGACTATGACAAGTGTTAAATCTTAAATTTGTCTCCTTGCTAAAAATCTCATATTAATATTTTATTTTGTTACATAATGCTTCCTTCACGCAAAGCTAAGTTCCAGAATCTTATACTTTTATGTAATACAGAGCTTAAAATCCCCATCTTCAGCCTTCCCCCACATTTCACATTAAATTAAGATGAAACTAGTGTACCTCATCCCTTATCCCAGAGGACGGAGTCTGCCATAGCTCCTTTCATGCCTCTTTCCCTATGCACTCCTTTCACTGTAGCACATATCCCCACTCTGGAAGACAACCCAAGGCCATTCCTGGCTGAATCTACTCCAAATGCTGGAAGTTTTTTCTTCCAGCATTTTTCTTCTTCACTCACAGTCTTAGACAGAAGAAGATAAGCAGTTGAGGAGAAGGCCCAGTGGGAAGAGTAAGGGATTAACTTAGAAAAAAACCATTGTTACACAGAAACATCTTCAGCCCAGGTAAGTGCAGGGGAAATTGTTATAAAATGCACACAATAAATATTTTTGAGAATATGGCTCCTTCTTCCATTGCTTTCTGGTCACCCCCTAATTGAGTCACCTCCTTTGTTGCTCTTTAACTAGCTTGATGGCAAATAAGGCTGTCAAAGGAACACAGATTTCAATAAAGCCTACAGCCTCTCAAGACTGCGTTTATTGACAGTTACATGAACATTTTACTTTAGAGTTTTTATGTAGTCATAATGCCTGGCATTATTTCTTCAATGCATCACAGAGACAGGAGGTCCTTACAAGAGACTTAAGAACATGAATCTGCTTGTCTTTAGACTGGCTTACTATTAGGTCAAAACAAATCACAGTACTCTAATATTAAACTGTGAGGTTTACAAGAGAAAAATATGAAACCAAGCTGGTGCAAGAAGTAGAAAACATCTTATTCCAAAGCTTTTCATTCTTGCTCAGGGTTGCTCTTTCACACTCAGGCTTTATAGTGTATCTTCAAACATGTTATGAGTCCCTACATTTGAATGGGTGTCTTTTCACTCTGCTTTTGTCAGCTACTACTTCCTCAAAAAAAGAGCTGCACGAACCACCTATACTTTAAATACAAGTTATGATAATTTTTCCTGGTTTTTTGTGCTCCTTTTATAAAAAAACCCCAAAACTTAGAACTGATTTTCCCCCCCTTGAATTAACACACAGCCTTAAGTCATGTCATCTCTCTTGCAACTAGGCTGGTTCCCAGAAGCCTGAAGCTTCAGGCCTGGGACATCTCAACTCCATGAACTCCCCTGTATGATATGTCTGCCAGCTGCTCTTCTCTTTTCATATATAAAATAATCTTTAAGCAACATATGGCCTTGACTGTGTGTGTATGTTCTGGCAGGTTCAGGCTAAAAGGGTTACAGGCCATTTGTCAAGCTGTATCACATTTCCTCCACGCCCTTCCTCTCGTGAGTAACCCAATGCCAGTCACAGCCAGAGCTCGACACCGAAGCACGGCCATGACCGAGGGAAGGCTATTACTTGAACTCAGCATAACACACCGGTGCCCATATAGTGAGTCACGGCTATGAAAATAAAGGGCATGACACAGCAGAAGTTAAATTGATCAGGAATTAACAGTTAATCAGGCTTGAGGAGAAAAGCCTGGTTCTCCAAAATCACAAGAGGTTATGCCTTCAGTTCTTGTGTTAGATGACCACTGGAGCCACCATGCACCAGCACAGAAGTGAGGTCATGCTACACCATCCTTCAGATTCATGGGCAAGGAAGCCCACATTCCATGGGCCTCAAGAATCACATTCCACTCTGCAGCATGAGATGTGTAATTGAAGGGCTTTGCCAGTTCAACATAACCAGCCAAGTCATGACCTGCACCGTCTGCTTAGGAAAAGGACAGATCTAATAATGTTTACTGGCTTATCTTAATATCTCCAAGTGTGTTACAGGAAAACAAGAGTTTGTCGGTATAAACTCCTAAGTGACTCAGGGAACTTTTACTGCCATGGCTGTATCAGTCAAGGCACGCTGCCATGTCTCTTGCCAACACCTCTGAAAGCAATGTAATCAGGATGAGTTTGCAGTACACTACTGTCTTGTCTTTGGTGTCCTACTTCCTCTGAAGTGCAGTTGTGTTTTGGGATGAGGTATTGATGGATGGCTGGAACATCAACTCCATTTCCCTCATCCACAGCTTCACAGACAAGTTTTCTGTACTTCACAGTTAAATCCTTTTACTGAGCCAAAGTCTTTCCCTTCTAAATAGTGCCTTTAAAGTGAGTCAATTGCGTATAGCACCAGACATCTCTTTTCTTATTCAAAACAAAATTAAAGGTTTATATTAACAGAGCAGGTATGACAATCACAAGCGATCACACTAGAAGCTTTCCCAAGGGAATCATTCTGTTTCACATAGGTCAATGAACAGGTAATGTACAAGACATGCTTCAGTATCAGGATAAGAACTTTTCCCACATCTTGGCCAGACACCTTCAAAGAAAAACAATCAATTACTTTTTAGTACATTTAAATATGGTTGAGAAAGGTCTAAAACTAGTGGATGCTTTCATACCAGGGAAAAGGCCATTAGGTATCAGAACTTGAAATGCACAGGAATTGCCACACTACAAGAGTGATCAAATTTAGAGGCATTAACAAGGTGGATTTCCTCATTCACAGATGACTTACAGGAACAGTGACTAAAGTCGTAACAATAGGTAGCACACAGTGTAAGAATATGCTGTAGATATCTGCTTCGATATCTACTTGGGGAAATATGAAATAACCGGTTTCACAAAGCAGCTTTGAACAGGTGGCTGTGTTTCAAACAATTTTGTCCAGATACAGTGGCAGCCTAATGCTTGAGAAACAGCATAAACCCTCCTGTTTTGTAAACCTTCAGAACACCCCTACTTGAGGCACAGAGCATAAGGAAATAGAACTGCTGTACAATGAGACATACCAGGATACAGCAACAGATTCAGGATTTTCAAGTTTCTCTACCAGCTCTGTCCTGATTCCAAGTGATGTCATAGCACTGCTTGGACAGTGAGAATAGACCACAATGTCTACCTTCCTGATCTTGCTGCAAGTTAGTTCTGAGCCACCCCAAAAGAGATGTTCCTCTCCTGACACAAAACCAAGCAGTTCTCTGTAGAAAATACTCTTGCCTTGGGATATGCTACTCTTGGAATTGCATACCCTTTTTCTAATGTATGAGCTTCAGTAATGGTAATAAATTACAGAACTTGGCTTCTGAAGACATTTCTGTGCAGAAAGGTTGTCGGAATTCTTTAGCATACCATTAAAAGCATTTAGAGCACAATAGAAGAATCAACCACAGAAGTGCCCACTCAAGATAAGCCTAAGTATCATTCTGACAGCTCAAGAAGTTAAGCACTCACCAGCTGAAGCACACATACGTTCACTTACCTGCAGTGCACTCTCTCCCTGTCCACTAACATTCATTAAAGTGAAGCAAGTTGGAGGAAGAGCTGAAAACATCTAGGAGGCCACCCATGTCCACGTTTGTATTGTCTGAAAAACAGTCCTTTGGTGCTTCTTGCATATGCTGAACAAGCATCCATACCAATACCACAGAGGTGCCAAAACATAACCAGATCAACTTCTCAGGATTGCAATTAGAACTCTGGTAGACCTCTCTATTGAGATTATTCATGGCACAGCATCATAGAAGACAAATACTGATATTGCCTGTCTCACTCCAGGGTTAGGCTGGAAGGAAGAGATGAAGGCAGCACAACATGGTTATGCAGTTAAATAACATAAGAGCATTACAACATTTCAAGAAGTCTGGTCATTTTAAACAGAATTCATCAGCAAGCTGCATTACAATCCCCAAATAGCTGCTAACTAAACCACGTTACAACTTTCAGGTTTGGATAGGTGAAAGTACAGCAGCAAAGTTGTGTTCTCATCTTCAAAACACAGGTTGAGCTCTTCATTCACATCTCACCTCCATGGGAACAGCAGAAGCTGCGAACAATGTCTCCTGCCATACCTAATATATTTTATTGGCTGTACTATTTATTAATGTAACAATAGCATGTGGAACCTGGAATCAGAAACAGTGAAACTAATACCAGTGAAATTTATTTCTAAATGTGAAAACCTCAAAATAATGGACTCCAAACAGCTTCTTACAACCAGCAAAATGCCACACATCTTACCTTGAAATGTGCTGCAAAACAGACTGTCAGATATCTTTGCATTAGTTTGCTTTGTGGTTTGTTTCATGTATTCCAACCACATTTAAAATTGCGGGGAAGGGAGGGGCCATTGGGTTTTTGTTTGGTTTTGGAGCTCAAAGCTATAGAAATATCCTTTATGGGACTTTTCCCAAACTCCTACACACTGGGACAAAAACTGCATTTCTTCCATGCTTCTCATGCTGGTGACACAGAGGGTTGGATCCACGGTAGTGCTAACTGTTATAGGAAAGGAAAGTCTCATGCAAATAAAACTTTTGTCTCTTTCTTTCTTTTCTCTTAACAATCTGTAACTTTCCAAACCATGCCTGACAGCTGCCTGCTTTCTACACTGAAAATCTGTTACAGTTCATGTTATCAAAAACATTGCTAAGCATTTAAAAGAAATTCCTTCTGGGTGCCTTTCAGAAGTTACTCCTCAGGGAACTCTTCGAACCTTCCTAAAAAACTGCTGGACTCATTTACAGCTGCTTCACTTGACTAAACAGCTCTACTAAAGTAAGTGCAAACCATACAGGTTTGAAATGGTCCATTATCATGGAACTGCTGCTTTGGTGGTTCAAAAACAACCACTGGAAAATGGTGATCAGCTGTCCAGATTCCAGCAGACATCATAGCAGGAGTCTTTCTTTACAAAAAGTTGGTTGATATACCTCAAAGGAAATCACTGACAGGTATGATAACGTTGTTAGCAGTTCATTCAGTCACAGGACAAGAGATGCCTTACAGTTACCAAGACTGTTATTTAAACTTTTATCTTGATGCCACGGTGGCAGGAACTTGCTGCTGTTCCTTGGCAGCAAAAAAACTACTGAAACATTGAAGCTGTAAGCAACAGGTTTGCTTTTCACGTTAAAAGAAACATTCTTCTGACCTGCTCAAACTAATGAGATGGTACTCAACTAGTTGAAAGAAATCCCCATTACAAAAAAAAAAAATTACTTATTACAGATGCCCTTGTTCCTAGTCCTTCATACACAAATACCATACAATTGTACACGATCACTACAGGACTGTTCTGGATCATTACTGACCTTACCAAAAACATTACAAGTTTAACTTCAGAGCACCATCCTAAAAGAAAACCAAGGCTGAGTTTCATGTTTGTGCAATTGCCATATTCATCACATTTAGCAACTTATACAGATTTTCTACACTTGCACGGTTAGCAGAAGCTTTGTTCCTACTTCACCAGAAATTAGGTTCAGAGAACTGCTAGAGATAAACCTAAACACTCCAGTTAAGCTGGGGGCCAGAGAAAGTGTGTGTGTGGGTNGAAAGAAAGGGAAAAAACCTCACACAGGTCTAGAAGCAGAAAGGTACACTTGGGCTCCAAACCCAAAAAGCATCCATCCTTTATTATCTTTGCAATATAAACAAAAAACTGTGAAAAAGCATAGCAGGAATGCAAGAACTGGAAGCAAAAATTGACAAAGACACAAAGAACTAGTAAGGGGGCTCCGAAGAATGTTTGGGATGAAACAGAAGCAGCCTGGTCTAAATTTGAGTTGCGTTCTTCCAGCATAGATAATGGATTTTTGCCCCTATACATGATCAACATTTCAGTGCTATAGTTATAGCAACAGAGACTGTTGGCCCTGATTCAGTTCAACTACTGTTACATGCTACTGCAACAAGAATACACCAGAACAACCACATCCTCCAAAAGAAGAAATAACTAACCAATTTACAAAACCTCAAACAATTTCTTGCCATGTATGTCCTTACACTTGGAACAGAACAAATAAATTAAAATCCCTACAATACCCAGAATCTGAAGATATTTATACTGTTGAAAGAATAATTTTTTAGCTGAGAACACCATTTTCCCAAAACTAAAAAAAAAAAAAAAAGTAAAGTAGCATACACTTCCTGTAGAGATTCCAACTTGAGCAAGATGCAGCTTTGGAAAGCCCATGATGCATGTTGCTTGCACTAGACTAGACTAAGTAAATCTGTTCTTTTCAAGAGTTTAGGAAGAACCAGATTTTCTGAATCATAGTAACGATGTTGCTTGCAGCAAAGTAATTCGTAAAGGTTGATTGACATTGTAACTCTTCACTGACTTCTGCAAAGAGCTACATTCTACCTTTAACAGAATTGCACTGCATATGGATATTCCTCCCCGGTTAACTCTTCCACCCAAAATGTTGATTCATTTTCAGGAGGATGCTATTAAGTAAAGTTATGAACTATTTCTTGTTCCTATCCAGCAAAGCAGATGCTGTTTGATCCATGGGGTGCAGTCTCCTAGAGTTTACCAGAGTCCTCCAGACAACTCCTGCACAATACAGAAAGCAGACAGGCTCCTGGGGCTGCCAGCATTTCAAAGCTGATCCTGGCCAACACCAGTCCACTTGCCAGCTGTGCAGTTAAGAGTCATGCTGGGCTCTGTTTCCAGAAGGCCAGGCACCTTAGATATGCTGAAGCACAGGGTAGATAACCAAAGAGCAAACACATTCAGCAGAAAACCACCTCAGAGGAAAAGTAAACACTGGATCTGCAGCACTGTAGGTAGATTATAACCATAGTGGCTTCCAACTGTACTAGCAAGAGCAGAATGGGAAAAAGATGACTATTTCACATCATCAACATCACTTTGCAAAACAGCTGGCAATTAGAGTTGCAGCAATGCTGATGAGCAGCACAATTCCTTTCTCAATACTGATCCATTTGAAACACCACAACTACTTTTCTTCCCTTCTGGAAGACAAATCAAAAGTACTAGATATGCACTGTGCCCTAAAAAATGCAGTTACAGCCTTTCCAATGGTAAGCTCAGAGATCTAAGGTACATCAGCATGAGCAAGGATTGGAACAGCCACCTTTGTCAGTTATTCCATGCAATAAACAGCAGAAAGGATCATTGACAGTATCAGCAATGTGTGTTTTCCCCTTCCACCCCAGTCAACAGTATCTCCTGTTTAAAGCTGACTTAAAAAAAAATGCTCAAACATCTTGAGGGGAAAACAATAAATCTTGTAACAGGAGGATGTTAACAGTACTTTCACCCCTTGCTGAGTTTTTACAAGCCAACAGAAGCCAATACACTATGTTTCTTCCCAATACAACAATCTAATTGAAAGAAATCTGGATATCAGGTCAAGAGCATCTCCAGCTTTTTGTGGGCAGTTGCTGCACATGTGACCAAGAGAACCAAGCATCACCCAGCCCCCAGACAAAGTATGGCCAGGTGCATTATTCAAAAACTCCGAAGTCTGATATTTGAACATATAAGTAATGCAAATAATCTACAGTTCCACCTGAGAGTAAGTTTTACTTGCTGTTCTTGTGTTATAACCCCAAGAACATCCTTCTTCAACTGTTTAGATTACACACAAAACTCAACAGTGGAGGTGGTGTAAGAATCAGCTATTAATTAACTTCCCGATTTACCTGTTGGAGCAAATAACCCCTAAGAGCTCCAATACCTGCAGAAAGCTCTCACAGATACCAATGCTGGTATGCATCAACTATTCCACTGCAATGTACTTTTGCCATGGGAGAGGGATGCAGGCATATCCATTTTAAACAAAGTGTAGAAGACATACAGTTAAATTATTACATAAAAGAATATTTGTGAAAAAGGGTGTATATATTCTCCAAACTTAGAGATGTGCTGCACACATGTAATCTTAACCAAACTGCATTTGAGTAAGTTTTTCTCAACTTTTCTTAAGCAACCGGTAATTGGGGAATATTTCCCAGAACACAAATACTGAAATCTTATATCTAGACTGTAATTCATTTCCAAATGTGCAAGGAATTGTGTGTCCCTCCCATCCCATATCTGGGTTAAAACCAGATACCAGCATGATGATCTAGTTCGCCACCTTGAGCAGTACAGAACACAAGCTTCAGCCACCAGCTCAAGAAGTCCATGCTTTCTGGTTAACCCAGAAACTATTATTTAAAAAGGCTTATTAAGCCCATTTAAGAAATTCATTTATGGTCATTGTAAACTAATGTTTGGTAAATTCTTCAAATTTAACTGTCTTTACAATCTGGCACATAGAAGTAGAAGCTATGCAAGAAGTAACTGCTGAGAAGCAATAGACATCTACCTTTACCTGCCAAAACTACCCAGCTTCAGCTTTCACATCTTCCTCTGAGCTATGAGACTTACCATTTCCTACTCTTCCTCCAGGCACACTCAAAGTATGCTTCTTTATTCTCAGCACTAACAGTTTTGCTGAAATGTTAATGTAAATTTAGTGTTTTGTTTTTGGGGAGTTGTTTTTTGGTTGTGGTGGTGGTGGTTTTGGTTGGGGTTTTTTATATTTGTTTGTCAGGTTGGTTTGTGTTTTAATACAAACACAGACACAATCTTTCCTGTATATCAGGCTGGCAACAATTCTGGAGAGCCGGTACATGGAGGAGGCATGATATTCTAGCTCTGGTCTTCACTAGTGACATATACAACTGCAATTTTCCTGCCAACAAGGAACCATTTCAAGAGTCCTGGAAGCTCATAATCAGCTGCCACAGGGAACCTCAGTGTCTTTCTGGACCATCTTTTCTAAGGTATGCACACATTAGCAGCAGTGAGCAACTACAGTCTGAAAGACTTTCTAGTGTTTTCTGTAATTACATTCTAGCTGAAGCTGTTCAAGACTGAAATCCCCAAAAGGTCAAAATGAAAAGTTAGCGAGTGAACATTCCATCTGAGTAGATAATCTCACTTACTGCCATATATAGGACAAATTATTTTCAGATCACCAGTTTCTTTCTTATTACTTTTCATAAGTTTCACTATCAAGCACATGGATTTGAATTCTTCAAAAGGATATTCGGAACAGCTAAAAATATGTCGGGGTTTTTTTTAAAAAGCCTTCCCTAAAGACTTCTTAAAATTTACACTAACATGAAAGGATCAGAAGAAAACACTGCATAGATAATTTTCACTCAAATATCACATGTCCAGAGTGCTGAAGGAATGTGGTGACTTTTAACAGAGCTTCTTGTATAACTTCAAGAGATTTTGATTTCTACAGAAATAGATTAATATACTGCTTAGTCAATGAAATTAAATTAGTTCTTTTCAATGGGAATTTGGAAAATTAATGTAAAACTTCTAATACAGTTACGCATATAGACATAACTCCTCTGTAATTTTTAATAGGAATTTCTAATTCTGAAGTAAAAGCCACGACACAAATAAACCCCAGATACAAACTGATGTTTCAAAGCAGATGGATACTACACTGATACAGTTATGTGAGAGAAGAAAAGGGAAGAAAAGATACTTGTCAGGCTGCCTGTATTTATATCTGCAGAACAAGACACAGAAGAAAAAAATCAGCATGAAGGTTGAGACAGTGATACCATATCCTCCTTATCTCCTCCTGAGAAATCTACACCTGTAGGGATGGTTCAAACAATCCCATCACTTCACCTCAGAATCTGAGATTTTAAAAGAGAAAGTTACAGGCTGAATTCCTAAAGGACGCCTACTCTGCGTCCAGTCCCCTAGTCTATTACATTCCACCGGTCCCCTAGTTTATTACAACGGTGCAAACCTACTCCTGTTTGAACATAAATCTATTCATTTCCATAAATGAAGTCAAAAGGACTATAAAACAACACTGTACAGCATGAACACTAAAAGATGGAACGATTCCAGCTATAACTTTGTACAGTGTGGGAGATTTAACTAAAAGTATCTATTTGTTTAAACACCATTCTTCAGTTCATGTCTGTGCTGCCCCCCCCCAGCCACTTCACTCTGTAAATACTGAATGCATCCTGTGGTTAGTGAGCACTCTGAGCACTGAGGACATTGCAAAATCCAAGCTGTCTGCATATCCAGAGAGGTGCACTCTGGCTATGAAGAAACCTTTAGAAAGCAACTACTACTATAACAGGAAGAAGGGAGTAAGAAAAGACATTTTTGTGTCTAAGTTGCTCAGCTACACAACTGATTCTTCCTTGATCTGAAACAACGAGCAATTACTCTAATCACATTGAACTCAAGGCCCTGAAAATTTCACTGCTGTTAAAAAAAAAAAAAATTAGTCCTTCATAGATTCATCTCAATTCAAAGCTTAAAATCAGCTTTTCCCATTATTAAACCTTCCCACTCCAATGCCTCAGTCTCATTTATGATCATAATTTCAGTACAAAAGCACTATTTAAGTAATCAACAGTCATTAACACTTTAAGTTAAAAGCTAGGTGTGACCATCTATGATAGAACATGCAAATGAACAAGAGAAAACAGCACAACTTCTCTGCTGTTTCGTCACAACACTTAAGATAGCATACATATTGCAAGAAGCTCATTCCTTTCCCAGCAGGAGACTCAAGAAACCTGACTTGAGTCAGATGGGCTCAGCTACAGCTCAGTACCAAGACGTTCTGAAGGGAGGTACATGGGGCAGGGGGATGGCAGGCAGACTGTTTCCCAGCAGAAATAAGACACCAATCTAGGAGTCCCAGAGAACTGAAGATTAGATTGTTAAAGAAAGCTCTAGACAGATACCATCTTTAAGACGTAGATTTTAGCACTCAGGAATTTCAACCACTATTATTATTTTCAAAAGAAAGTAATACAGGAGAGAACTCACTAAGGGGGTTTTAACAGTGAAAGAGCATAAAAACAGTTTGTCAGCTAGTAGAGGTAAAAACAGCGTTAAGGTGAGACACAGCTCACAGATAGTAAAACCAAGATTCAGACATTTTTGCATCAACTAGCTGCTTAAGTTCCCACTATGATCAATGGTATATTCTGCTCATCCTAAAGCCGATACCTATGTTCAGTCAGCTGAGCACTTCTTCAGGTCCACTGACAAGGTCTCTGCAGACTATAATGGGATCACAGGCAATGAGCTCACACCCTGGCATCTAAATTTAGGTGCCCAAGACTGTGAGCCAACCCTACAATTTATACAGCCAAAGTACATAGGCATGCTGATAGACCAAACGTACACATGCTGTAAGCAACTGCTGGGACAACAGTCCTTTAAAAAAACCTTTTCTGAGAAAGGACTTAGGGGAAAATAGAGGTAGATAAGAAAGCCTGCAAAGAGAATAAGCTGAATTCCTGAACTATGTTCCATACACGTTTCAGTCTGCATGAAAAGGAAATACTTTTGAGATACACATAAGGAGGGAGAGATTCTGCCCTACAAAAGTTGTCTTCAAAAATAGCAACACATCTGAATGACTTCCAGCACACAAATGCTCAGGGAAAACATCCCTCATTCATGAACTGTGTGAGTAGGGAAAGGCTGACATGGATGTATCTTTTTATCATAGTTGTGTCACATTTTCCCCAGTTGCCACATGGACGTACACAGCACTGGACTTACAAACTAGAAAATTAAATAAATAAAGATCGAAAGAAAGAAAATAATGTATTCTAAACAAAACAAAACCCAAACAAACAAAAGAACCCCACACCAAAAAACTCCTACAACACAGAGGCTAGAATTTGAGTTTAGGGCATGCTCAGACACTGCAGTAAGACAACAAAGCACCACTTCCCTGAATTGCCGTAAATTGACCACTTGTTCTTAATCTGTCCCAATTGTGAGATAACAGATCCACTTGTTGACAGAGCCACAGATTGCATCAATTGGTTGCCCATAGAATAACACTGGGACCACTTGTTTGACAATTATGCAGGCTAACATCCCCCTCTCTCTGTCCCTCAGTATCACAGGCAGAGGAAAGGACAGAAGAGTGAAAGCAGCTAAAGCACAGGCTACATTCTTAACCCTTAAGAAGATGCCAACAGTTGGCCTACTGGGGTGTTCATCTACACCCGACTTTCTTGGTGATTAGGATTCTCCAGGGTAGAGTGTGAGTGACACCTCTATCTACAATTCATTAATTCTTCTTCTCCTTTGGGCTTGCCTGCCACCTTGACCAGGACTGATTTTCAGACAAGAATCAAGATATAAACCCATAGATTCAAGCAGCAGTTACAGGAAGAGTTGTGCAAAATACTGCTGTAAATAACATGACACTGATTCTGCATTATTCTGCCGTCTTGAAGTCTGACAAAAGCTGTTCATTCCTCACCTTTACTTCTTCAACATGACCACCAGATCTAATGCTCTCCCTAAGCCTTTACTTGATAGAATATTATTTCCTTCATCTAATACTTTGTCAAGTAATCCCAAGTAGCAGCCTCTCCATAATTTTGCCCGAGGACCTAAATTCATAATTATTTGGATTGCCCTGTATCCTCTCTTAGCTACTACGGCAGGACTGGCTTCAAAAAATAAATCATACCGACCAAAAATAAAAATCCTGGGAAACAATTCCACAATACTAGCAGTGTGGAGCTGTTGGCTTGTCTCAGTCTGTAGTAGTTGCTACTTAAATAGGATCAGAGTAATTTTGAAATGAACAGGTGAGGTGACTTTTAATTTTCTTTTTGGTATGAAGCACTCTACAACATAACAAAATGACTGTAGTTACCTAAAGTTCAATGCAAAACCAAAAGCCTTGGGGCTGTCAGTAGCCAGACATTTGAGAGGGCTCAACTCAACTGTTCCCAGACAGAGAGAAACCTGGGGACAAACCCACCAGTTTCCATTCTGAGATAAGGCCATTCACATGTCCAACACACTTAGAAGGAAGACTTTCCAAATTAGCAAGAAGATTCTGCAGCATGGCTCTGCAGCATGGCAAGTTGCAGGGGCAGATGAGCTGAAGGACCCCCACATGGCAGGCTTCTGGTCAGCTATTCTGCCAGGAACTGTGGCTTTGAATACACTTCTGTCTGTGCCTTTATGGTCGAAACTATTCAAAATTAGACAGCCTTTAACGCACATTAGAGCTCATTTACTCCCCCAGGCACTTCGCTTGGGACAGTAAGAGAAATGTAAAATCCAACAAGTTTACATTCCTGAATTGTCAGCTGTTGGTATTACTGAAGTATATAGCTGTCTCCTTGAACTAGACTGCATTTGAGATCAGCTGTGAAATCAGATCGGCTTCACAACTTGGTACAAAACAGCGGGTTTGTTTCCTCCGGCACTGCTTCTCCGGTTCAGCCTTTTCACTTCACAGCTGGTAGAGATGCTTCTCCAAATCCCACCCGCACACCAACTCAAACCCAAAAGAACCCCAAGAGAACGTACCAGGCTTGGAAACCAATACAGAAGATGTGGGAACATTAGTTACAAGAAAACCCCCCTTAACATTTCAAGTTTGAAAGATTTTTGAAACGCAGAACATAAAGAAAATAGAAACTCTTACACAGCACGTCGTTTCATAGCCTGACAGAAGAGGAGGGAGACAGAAATAAAAGAAATGCTGTCATTACATAACAGTACAAGTAGCATTTTAAGAACAGAAGGTTTGATTTACTAATTAAAAAACTTGAAACTGCAAAAGTGAACATCTGACTGTTGCCTTTTCATTCTGATTAATACAAGCAAAGGATTTTCTGGTATTATTTACAAGTACCCAAGATTAGTAGATGAGAGCTCATAAACAGGTCTGAAAAGCAGATATCAGTTTCACTCAGCTATGGTGAGATTCTTCAGAGTTTTGCTATACAGAGAAACAGTAAGCATTGTGACATATTTTATGACATATTCTAGACATAACTTACTAGTTAACAGCCTTGCAAGAAGGGAGTTTTAAGATGCAAGTTCTTGCTGTCATTGATATTACACAATTGAACTAAGCATGCCACAAAGAACGCTACAGGCAGATTTGTCGGCTCCTAAATGCAGGCTAATGACACTCAGGTGTGTAAGCGCAACATCCAAACCACCTCAGGTTGTGATAGGAAGGGAGGGGGTACAGACTCAGGGCAGGATCCAAGCAAAAAAGCACACCATGCTGCTCAGCCTGAGTTTCTGAGCAAAATTACTTTGTGTCAAACAAAGTGTCAGTGTCAAACAAAGGCACTAAACATATTCATTAAAGCAGTAAGAGATGATGAAATACCTCTTCTGCCCTCCTGCCAGGGGCTACTGCCTCCATAGCCCAAGACAGCTAACACAGGTACAGGTCCACGCCTCCACTACTTTTTTTTAAATTACTCTGCTGGGCTGAAGCCTTTTAGTTCCAGCTTGTGTGCAGGGCTGTGACCTGTGCGGCTGAGCACTCCTTCCATTGCTTCTGGGAGGAAAGCAGGAGCCAGCTCTGGATATTCATGTCCAGTGAGAGCATGAGGCAGCTGCTTGTCCTCAGGCATCCCTGTCTGCCTGGGTCAGGCAAGAGAAGCAGAGCCCTGCTCTTCCCAGAGCACTTGTTCTCCTCTCTTCCAACACAGACTGAAATAACACAACTCTCCTTTAAAAAAAAAAAAATCCAAACCCCCAAAACATCCAGCTCAAGCACCAATCTTTGTGCGAAAATATTTTAAATTTAAAAATCGGGTACTGAGTGAAGCATATTTGTTTTCAAGCAGAATGAACAGGTTTTTATGAACTTATCTTCTAAGCTATGAAAAGAGAAAGTAAACAACGAAATACATGCAAGAAGTTGAAGGGAACTGCTGAGGACATCAGGCTTCAAAGTTTAGTTTAAAAACTAAAGAAGTACACTCATAATTTCAAAATTACTCTTAATAGGTTAGTTATATATATAAAAAAAGACAGATCCCCTTGATGTTTAATGGGCTTTAAATCTCTGAAGTTAATGAGGGTGAGTTCTCTCCTAGTTTGGAAGCCTTTAAAAAACAAGAGAACACACTCTTTCCCTAAAAATAAACTTTTCAAAATTTAATTAAAAAGTCAACAGAAAAACACCCAAACAAGTGCAAGTGTTAAGGTGGAAAACACTGGCCAAAGCATCAGACTGGGAAGCGCTCAGCCCATGAGGTGCACAGGGTTCAGAGACACATTAAGTTGTTTCAGGGAAACCCTCAGAAGGTGCAGGGTAAATCTACACAAGCTGAAAACCCACAAGTCAGAGAGAAACTTCCCATAAGCCTCGTGTGAAAGGCTGCCTCCTTATCCTCCAGTCTTTGAATAGTGCTTTTCTTCTGAAACAAAGTGTATGAGGTACAGCGAACAAACTGTAAAGGTAACTAGGCCTTTTGTCATATAGTTCCTCCACCCACTTGTACTTTACCGCACAATAGCTCGTTTACAGATTCAGACCACTCCAGCTCCACACAGAAACAATCCTGTATTGTGAAGTGAATCTACCAGAGGAGTAAACTCTAAAAATACTGCAAAAAGTCTGTAACAATCATTTCGTAGAACTCTATGGTTCTTCCCTTAGAGACAAAGGCTTTCCCAATTTGAATGGGTAATAACAGACTTAGTCACTCCTTACTTGAGTGTGACTAATAGCCTGCAGAAGCAAAAAATACGTATGTACCATATGAAGCTATTTATCTCTTAAAATAAAAAAAAAAATTATTTGTACTGAAGCAAAAGTAGTTGTGATGTGAAAACCCATGTTACTTCCTCTCCCATGTCCACTGGGGAAAACAAAGCACTATGCAGCACAGACCCATTCCTGCATGTGCTACCCAGGATGAGCTATCCGTGTTCGTTTACACCAGTGGGTAGGCGCAGCAGCTACAAAATAGTGATGGGTAGAAAAACTAGCAAAGCACATGAATCAACCAGCAATCTGCCTAGTCAGCCATACATTAACACAAGTAAATCATGGGAGACCAGTTAGGCTGTTGGGAAAGTCTGGAAGAAAAGACGGATAGCCTACCTACACTCTACTTGCACTTTCACCTCACAGAGAATAGTAACTCCATCCCCCACAAGCTGCTATAATAGAATAAAGATAAACGCAGGGATTATGCCAAGTTGACCCCAGGCTTTGTTCTTTCCCTCCAAGCATAGTCAGTGAAAAGGTCTAAACACACATCTGATTTGACAAGCATTCAGATTCACAAAGAACGTGGTGAAAGTGAAATCATACTTGGGGCATTCATGGGTTCCTATGTCAAAGGTCATTCAGCAGTTTTTCAGCTGCTGCTTGCTAGGATTTGAAATGAACTAGTTTAAACCCCCATTTCCACAAACACTGACACACAGTTTATGCCAGCCAAATATATGTCATTGCATGTTTAGCAAAATTTAGCTCAGAGATGATATAATTTTTGCACAAACATTTAATCCTCACAACTGGCACTATCTCATCTAGAAAAGATGGATAATTTTCCTTTTTAGCCAGATTCATGTCAACTCACATAACTCATCTGCAGAATACTGAATTATTATTAGAAAGAAGGTCTGACCAAACCATTTATTTGCTTCCGTCTTTACATAAAAAAAACAAACCCACAGGCTTTTATACTATAACTACAGGTTAATTAGTTGATTTAAACTGGGAAAGAAGTCACATTTAAATCACTTAGCTAAACTGGAGTACTCAAAAAGCTTTATCAAATAACTTATCATTGATTTTCTTAGTTTCTCAAATATTATTTGAGTCTTCCAGCAGCCATTACAGATATTTAGAGAAGGCACACAAGAAACTAACTTGAAACAGTAGCAGGCTGGGAAGCTTCAGGGCTACTAAAAGTGGGGGAGCAGCAACTGAAACCTGCTGAGAAATAACAACAGTGAACGAAAACAAATGTATTCTTCCAAAGCCTTTGTGAAGCTTGCTCTCAGCTCTGGGCAGCACAGTGGCAAGCCCAGCTGTCGATTCAGCAAGCTGCAAGACTGTCACTCCAAAACAGGTCACAGTTCAGCAAGCAAGTTGTTATTTGTTTTTACTGCCGACAAAGAGGTCTACACCCTAAAAAGTGGCATTTCTGAGGCAGTGTTCTCCTAGGAACAACTCTATGTCTTTATGTCTTACATATAATATAACATTTTGCCACTGGTAGACATCCGTAGATGTCTTAACTAGAGAAAATCTCAAACCTCACTTTATTACAGGAGGTGGTTTCACATATGGATGCTGGCTTACCACAGCTAGCAATCAGACATGTTTCTGTCACTTTGTCAGCAACCCAGACTTACCCAAAGCTGAACAATAAGGCACCAACATCTCCTACTACTACCATCCAATGCCAAAGCATCAGCCAAAAAGCAGCCTCTATTCCTTATGGTTCCCAAAGGCACACAATTTGCTAACAGCAGACACGGGACCGCTCCGCTGACTGCTTCTCAAGGCAGCAGCAAGAGGGCCATGTTTAGGGGGACACACACCATTAACTGACAGGAATTAGTTGCATTACATGCCCTCATCTCAAACACCAGGGTATCAATTTAAATAACCTTTGGGCAGGAGACCGTCTTTATTCTTTTGACAAATGGGAAAAAAAACCCCATTTCTCAAGGAAGCACAAAATATGCTTGTTCTTTTTGGCTAAGGAAATAGGACCCCTGATTTCTGCAGATGCTCAGTATGACTTCTTCATCTGCACCTTTCCCACATGAATAACTAAGAATCCATTATAAGATTGACATGATCTCAAAGACTGAATATTTTGTTCCAGAAGCCTCAAGCCTGAATGGAAACCCACACATAGGCTTTCCATGAGTGTCCCGCTTGCGGAAATGGAGAAAAACAACAAAAATAAGGATACACTTCTATAGAGTTTGAGACAGGAGAGATGACTAAAAAACCCTTACTTTCTCACGTGAGGATGACAACACAAGCATCACAAGGCAATGCAGGCCTCACTGCTCTCCAAATCCCTTCTGTCCCCTGCTGGGAACAAAGCACACTGCTTTCCTAATGCCTGGCAGGTTGTGTTCAAGATGGTACATAAATCCCTCCTATTCTATCATGCTGTGTAAGCAAACAGATTTGTCATGTTGGTGCAGTTGCTTACTAGCTTTAGAATACTCTCAGTTTTGTAGATGGCTGGGATGGCTACCAGACAGTTTGGGAATCTGCGAGGTACAGAGAAATAAGATTCAGTTAACAAAAATTTAAAAATTAAAAAAAAAAAATAGAATCAGAGGCATTGATTAGTATCATCAGTAACACCCAAGGCAGTGATATCAACGTGCTTTTGGATGTATGGTTTTCCAGAACACCCTTACGAGTCAACATCAAAAAGAAATCTAACTGCAAGCACATGTGAATAAACCTTAACGATTTTGAATATGTGCTTCCTCCAAAACAGAACTTGACACTCCTTGTTCTCATACACTACAGGCTGATCAGATGCGGATTACATTTCAGTCTCTGCAAGTTACCTAAATTAAAGAGTTCCCAACTGTATCGGAGAGTGTCCACTGAAGTACTCTGTAATAATCACATAGGTTTTCCAGAACTGCATTATTTGCTCCAAGAAACATAAACCACCTATTATTACAGCAGAGATAATCACAAGCCTTATTTAAGCTGAAAAACATAGATTTGGCTTTTTTTGGTAGCATTTTTTCCCATCTCTAAAACCATCTTGCTTGGAAGAGGGGGAATAATGGAGGTGAAAATACCCTGTACCTCTGCATATCTTTAAGTTTTTGGACAGTCAGATAAGATAAGCATGACAGGATTCACTACTTCATCCAGGAGCAAGAACAACATTGCACTGACTCATTTAACTTCTTTTAAGAACTACTCAATTCCAGAATAAGGAAAAAAACATGAGGCTTTATAACATCTATCTATACAGCACATCTAAAAGACTCTTCTTTATATTTGCTGGAGTCACCAGCATTCACACAGGGCCTAAAACACATAGAAAAGATGGCAACAAACAGTATCTCCTACACCCTAACTTGTCTACTGCAGAAACAAATCTGTTCTACCTAAGAAAAACAGCAGACAATTAAGAGACAGGTAAACTGCATGATCCTGGGCTGAAGTAGGGAGCAAGAGCAAATCACTGTAAACCTGTGAGCTTCTACATCTTAATAGCACTGTGTTTATCAAGGCTTAAGGCAAGGGTTGGCCACTGGGATTCCCAACAGGAAAACTGGGGGGAGGATACAAGGTGAAGGATACAAGAAGGCACCTTCCAAACCTGTATTTTCTAAGCATCTCATTTTGTGACAAGCATTGCACTTTTGCTTGCACAAGGCCTTCTGTAAATCCATAGTTGGTACATTAGATACTTTACAGAGGAGACACTGATCTCTTTCCACCTCCTCCTCATTCCAATTAGCAAAAGACAACCTGCTTGCACACAGTTTTAAAATACGTTGTATTTTGAGTTAAATCGAGCAATAACTATTCTGAACTGGTTACATTTTAAACCTGAAAAATACGGATTTACAAGTTTCTCCCCCATGCCACCTCAAGCACTCTGTAGCTCTGCAGCTGGTGCTCTTAATTATCACATCCTAAACTCAGGATTCCAATCCTCCTATACGAGTATTTGCCAACAAAAAATTACAAAGATCTTAAGCATCAACCCAAAGGCTGCTATAACTGAAGGCTAATCCTGTTTATTAGTAATAGAACTATATTTTACTAGTGTATTTTTAAATAGAGAACTTCAACCATACCAGTTAACCAAATGTTTACTTCTAAACTAACAGGTACTAGCAGGACTCAAAGTTCTCAAAAATTCCTGGTTTCAGTGGATTTGTCTGAAAGGGACATCTGGAAATGGTGTACAGCTTGGTCAGACAGACTGACATACCATATCACTTGCCACTAATGAAGAGCACTGGGTTCCACACAGTCCACCCCACCCCTCAGTGGCATATACCCCATTACAAGACTTCTTTTACAGATGTTTGGAATATACTAGCACAAATCCTTTTATATCTGCAAACATTCCTCATACATGGTGCTTGAGCCCGTTATGCCACCATTCCAACCTAAAAACCAGAAACCAGCAAGTAAAACTGTCCACCAAAAGATTTTTTTTTTGGATTACCTAAATACTTTTAAGATACTGAAACCCGTATTTCCCACATTTCCTTCTGGTTAAGTGAAGATGATCTTTCAACTGTTCTGCCACTCTGCTACTCTGCAATTTCCCGTATCTGTCCCTGAAAACCAGCCGTGGCACTGTAGCCACGCCAGCCAGGTCAGTCCAAGGCAATACCCTTCTCAGTCTGATGTGCAACTATGAAAATCCTACGAAAGACAAGAACAGGTCTAGATTTTTTAATTTGTATTCATAAATGCAACTTTTCTAAGCTGCGTTAATGTGCAACATACTACTTTCAGGAGTGCCAATTAAGTCACTGATGTTGAAAGATCTGTAAAACACCTAGCTAACTCCTTCTCCCCTAAGAGAGTTCACTTTCTTATTCTTACTCAGATGTCTTTACACCACTTACCAGTGAATACACCTCCCTTTCCATCTATGACTGCAGAAACTGGTGGCTTCCTACTGTAAACCACAGCAATCACATGGGGCAAGGAAAGAGAAGACAAAAAAACCCCACAGATCTATCTTAAACTAGTCTGGAATGTATTTTATTTGTCACCAGCTACAGATTACCTGCTGTTAGAGATAGTTAACTAAGCTTCAGTTTTATCACCAGCTTCCTTGCTAAGTAGCTACAGTCTTCAGCACCATAAAAAGCTCATATGATCATAGAAACAATTCTGAACTCCAAAATAAAAATGTATGTAAAGAGAATTAATACTGCTGTCAAGGGAGCAGCATTTGTGGAGCTCTATGGTACAATCAGTCTCAGTTGTTTCCTTTTTCTTGGGGGGGTGGGGAGGCAATGGGCAGCAGTCTTTATTGGAGGAGAGGAAAGGAGCAGAAATTTTTAGGAAGGGTTTTTGCCTAATCAATCCAAGAGACTGGGGAAACTGTGTATAACATGCAGCTAAAAGGAGATCTTTGAGGGAAGTGATCTTTACAACAAATAGTATACATGTCCAGAACAGTCACAAGGAGACCTGGCAGCAGCTAACAGAATGAGAAAAATAAAGTTTGTTCAAACAGTATTCCCATTTTGTTTAATAAAAGTTGCAATTCATACATTTTGCTGCTACAGCATAGATCTCCAGAGTCCGCTTCAGTTGTGACCACAGTGGCACATTGAACAGACTACCACAAGCAAGACAAACTAAACCAAATGTCAGTTAAGAGGTTCAGGGGTTTTTTTTAATTAAGCATTTTAAGACAGGTTTTCCATGTTTTAACAATTCATCCATATTCTATACACCAAACTGTTTTCACTCTGACTCGCCAGTTAGTTTGGAAGCTCATATATATCAGAAGCTGTCTTAATTTCCTGAGCAGATGCAAACCAGGAAGATCTTCCATTTAGCATTAATTAACATACTGCACCTGGTTTTTTATGGGGGAGAGCACCTTTTAGAGCTTGAGTGCCATAAAAACAAACAAAAAAAAAAATCTTCTTCAAAGCTGTAACTGGAAGTTAGAAGTGCACAAGCAGCCACTACTGCTTACAGACACAGTAAACTGTAGACAACTGAGAGGGTTTTTTAAACACCAGATTCTTACAGTGGGTGAGTATAGCTGTCAAAAAAACTTGGTAAGATTCCTTGTTAGTTTTCCTGATACTGTGCTTCTGCACACAGCCTCATTTGTCTACTTGATCCAACTCTCTACAGCTTTGTATTTCATGTCCTCCTCCAGCATCTGGATTCCCTGTATCTCAGCCATGTTCCTGGTCCAATTTCCTTCAAATCTGTATTAGCACATCTTCCAAAAGACTTAATAAACCTAACACACTTCTGCAGGGCAGATTATGTAATCCTGTAACTAAGCAAAACATTAGGGATAAAAAAAATTGAAAAGAAAGGAAAAAACCACACACACCTGCATGATGAAAATGAAACTGAGCCATCATGCTGTTACTCCCTTCCTTCCCCTACACATATACAGCAATCAGGAATAGCAAGTAGTACATCACCCATTTAGCTCATCAGTATTTTCCTGCTAGAGGAACCGTCAGCACTACTCTCTAAAGCACCTAGGAATACTTTTGGCAGTTGAAAAAAATTAAGTTTATTCTTACACCCATTAACATGATCATAACCAAAGGCTACTCTCTCCATCTCCCCAGTACAGACATCCTCCATGGGAGGCTTGTCATTTTTTGCTTTATAATGGAGTAATTTTATTGTATGCGAGAAGCCCCAGGCACTCTGTACAGCCCATTACTCTTTGCTGCCCACATTCAGATGGCTAATCTGCTATCAGCCAGAAGCTTGACAGACAAAAGGAAAAGGCAGGAAAACAGCACATGCAGCTGCACATGCGCACACACATCAGCTACCAAGTGTTTCAACAGTAGACCAAGAATGAACAAGACACACATTGGATTGACAGTCCTACTTAAAACTGTGGTTGAAGGAAGACACAAATTCTTTAAAGGTAGACAGGTTGAGGAAATATTTAATGGATAAAGAGCTTCATTAGGATGCCTAGTAAGATACATTAAGGCACAAATCTGGAAGACTTTATTCAGTAAGCGAGCACCATGGAACTTGAAAAGTCACAAACATTTTTGTTCTGAGAATTTGCTACACGAGACCTTCAAAATGCTTAAAAGTATTGTCAAAAGTTAGAAAGATTAAATCAGAGCTAAATATAAGCAACTGTAAACTATTAGAACAAGACATTTGACAAGCTTTCGATTTCAGCACTTATGTTTTCTTAACGGCTCAGAAAAGAACTCAGTCTTTTCTAAAAAGTTGTATACATTTTTAATATGCCAAAGTATTGTGACACCATACATATGCAAAGAGTAAATGCAATGAAATTATTTGCATATAGTAGTGCACAACAAAGAACTTTTTAATTACTTTTTTCCAGACACTTGACATAAGTAAATGGAGAAGGCTTGCAACTTCATACTAAACCAGAAAATGCCCATATTTGCTAGAGTTCTTAACCATCTTACTTTATTTCACTTCTGAAGAAAAGCATCTTAGCACTGTCACAAGCAGTACTGCCAAAAATATTTTTGAAGCATCAGATCCACAGAGGACAGTTTGCATCAAACACCTCATAAGAATTTTCTGTCAGGATCATAAAACTCTCCTGTGTATCATGATTTTTAGTCAACTAAGTCTATTTGTATCCTTTACAGTTGGAAAGCTAAAATTCTCCCTGTGTGAGCTGGCTTAGTTCACAGAAACAAAGTCTGCCACCAGTTTTATTCACTCCCATGCTGAGGTAAAAATCAGGCTCATCATTTTAAGGTGTCTGTCTCCATCACATAATTACCACATGAACTATGCAGGCGTGATTAATCACGTGGTGAAATACAGAGAACTATGGCACGTTATACTCTGTGACATGTCACTGGAACTATTTCCCTTTTCCTATGCCACAACTACCAACTAAATTTTGCTTCTCATTTTTAAGTTACTATTTCACGTCTGTGCAGAAAGTCTCCCAGCATTTTGATTGCACTACAGAATCAATTCTATCTTCCAATACTTGCTCAAAATCATGTTTAGTATTCCACAAATTCAGTATGCCTGTCAATTCCAAATCTGGAAAATGTATGAGGTAAGCCTTACCATGAAGGGCAGAAGTTGTCAGAATAGTCTGTTCCATAGAATTAGTCTCTGTGGTTTTATTATCATTACAACACTGTTATAAACAGAAGTTTACCTTGTGTTACTACTGGGAGCATTCAAGCCAGTCTAATAGATTAAATTATTGGATATAACTACACATATAGATATATAGATATATACATATATGTCTAAAAAACAAATCTCTATTGGAAATGCAAATTAACCTTCAGCACTCAGTAGCTAGAACGTATCAAAATAGGTTGTTATAACAAGCCATCCAACAATCTGCTCCTATGTAAACTTTAAAGTTGGCAAGAATACTGTTTTCTTGCTGCCTTTCAGACATCGAAGTTCTGAAATCCCCCGCTGAGCCTTGTCCTGCAGGACTGATACTTGCCTCCTTCTGCAGCCATCTGCAGCACCTCAACAGCAGCACATCCCCAACAGTACTCTGCAACCTTATCTTCCTCTCCCATATGTACAAGGTAAGAGAGGGAGAAAAACCACTACATTTGCATATGTAATTATGGTGCAGCTCAGCAGTGAGCAAAAAAATTACTGGAAGTTGAGAACAGATATGCCCGATGACCACACCTTAGTATTTCAAATGGAAACGCTTTGCAAGGAAGGGGAAGGGACAGCAGCAGGGAAGGAAGCCAGTCATTATAGCTCCCAGTCTGCTTCAACGTCCTTATTCACCACCTCATGCTCTTTACCAGGCAAACTGTACCTAGGTCCTTCCTGTGAACAACAGCATAAGAATGAACCCAGTACTGTGTGACCAGTTCTATTTTGCTTGACTTAACCAAGTAGCTGTGCCAGGAATACTGCGAAGAAAAGGAAAGGCTATGGAAAGACACAAAAACAGGATGGAAGATTAAACAGGTTACAGATTCTGAACAATATCTCCTTTTCCAGTCTAACACTTTACATGACTTAGAGTAGATAGCTTACAGGAACTTCAGAGAAATGATAAAATGGACTAGAAGGTGTGAAGAAGGAAAATCAGATGCATACCTGGAAGCACACAAGGCAAAAATACCTCAAGGCATTAAGAAAAACTATTTGAAGACAAGTGCATTTTAGAGAAAGGGACAACTCATCTCCCTGATGCTTCTGGGCATTAATAAAAATTATGTTAGCTCAGGTGAGGGGGAAGGTGCTAGGAAAACAAACAAATAAAAAACCCAACCCGCTTCTTTAGGGATCTACCAGTTCAACAAAAATCAACTTAAGCCCTGTAGTTAAGGCCTGATTTTCTGTTCTTTAGTTTGCCCTTTTTCAGATGGAATAGATTTCCCCAGGCCTTTTTCAAATCATGCCACATTTGTGATGTTTTGCAATATCATTTTGCTTTTTCCATATACACATCTGTGGATGGATGCTTGCAAAATAGAACAGAAAACTGCCCTCAGTGTCTGTCATCTGCCTATCAAAGAGAATTTGGAAAGGGAGATTTGCTGAAACAATGAAAGCATTTTATATCACAATAACTGAAGGTGTTCTCTAGCATCACTGGCCCAACTAGCATTTGATCTTAACAAGGACAGGCACACTAGTTCATAGGTAAAAATACTCTCTACCACATCAGACTCTTAACCCCTTTACTTCAAGTGTTGTCCATAAAAGTCACTCTCAGGATCATGGTGAATGGCAAGGTTTATAACTCATTCATCTCCAATAATCTTGCCAGCTCCTCCAGTGTTCCTGATCTATCACTTGACCTGTGAGAACCTAAAGAACAGAGGAGCTTGCAGAAAGAGAGGATATCTGCATCAAAAAGAAGTATGGAATACTACGCAGTTAGTTAAGGAACAGCTGTTTCTTTTCCTTCTGATACACTCCAGTATCATAGTGGGTTCTTGGTGTTCAAAGAACCAATTTTACATGTCCTTTCACTGAGGAAGGACTGCTACTCATATTCATAGATCCTAACTGAACAGGATGCAATGTCATCTCAGCACAGCAAAGAATTTTTTTTACTCTCTCTTTTCAGTCATAATTAAGCACCCCACCACATCCCAAAGAATACATTCATCATTAGACACGTTCATTTGCTTTACACAGTTCTCCAAAAATAGGGTCAATGGAACACATTGAAGGGAGAGCAACAAGAAAGATGCTACCAAACAGAAAGCAAATATTTGTAAGGGAAGCAGTAAGGGGTGCCCGTTTTCAGGTTTTAACCTTTGGGTGACAGCAGCTGTTAACCAAACTGCTTTGAAACAACAGGGGTAAAGTCCTCCTATCAAGGAGATTGTGACAGCTGGGAATGACAGCTGAAAAGGAGAGAACTGAAACAGGCTGCTTTCAAACAGTACTGACTTCTCAAAAATGAGGAAGTATATTTTTAGTTAACTTCTGTTGCTCTGAAAAAGCATGTTAAAATACAATATATAGTTACATTACAGTAACAGCATCTGAGACAATCAGAGTGAGGCAAAGTAAAAAAGGCTCCTTTCTTCTCTGTTGTCCCTTCTGGGGACATATGTACAAGTCTAAAGAAACCTGGTTTATATGTTCAGCACTAACCAGCTGAAACATCTGAATCACTGCCTGGCTGCTCCATACACAGATAAAAATTTAACAAGTTTCTTCTTTCTACTCTACCATCACCTATCCTCCTAACACATGAAATGTAAGCTGCCAGGTACTCACACAAGGAACTGGATGTATAGGCCAAGATACAGGAAGAGAGACTCAGTACATATATTTTTACTGCCTGAAAGGTGCTTATATACTGTGTAATGGAAGTAGTATTTTTCTCAGGAGAACTGAAATAGATTTATAAAGCTATGCTGCATTTAACTGGAGTCAGTATTTTATCCATCAAGTCTCACTCCTCTTGACTGGACTTCCCATTCTCCTTGACTGTCACTCAGGAGTACTACTTATCTATACAAGAAAGGAATAAATAGATAATTAAATAAACAAACTGTGGCTCAATAGGAAAACTGAAAGTAACTCTAGGTGACTACTTCTTTTAAGGAAAGACTAAAAACTAGAAAGTTGCAACTGTGAATAGTTTTTTAAAAATATCAAACTCCTGTTACTCTTTCCAACAACTTAAAAATAAGATGCAAGGAACTGGACAACCAGAAGAGCAAACCACGACTGAGAAATACATGAGCACATGATAATTAGCTCAAAAATCAACTCAGAGTATTAGAGGCAATGGCTTATAAAAGGTTTAAAAAACTTGCCAACATAACATGGAAGCAGAAAGCATGACAAAAAAATACACTCATGAAACCTCCTATACAACTCAGCAACAATTCCAATATTTCAAGGCATCACCCAGCCAACTGAGGTCAAAGCTATTTACCGCTGTGATCTTCTCATGCAGCAACCAAATACATTCCTCCCCAGAAGGCCAGCAAGGTGCAGCAGAAATCAGGTATCAGACCTTCAGTGAGAAGCAGACTACTCCCCTGCCTACTCCACTCTCCCTCCTTCTCCATACAGGCTTTGCCTCACCCATCCAGCACTCATGCACACAACTCTCTGCTCTCTATGCTTTGCTTGGGGGGTTTGCCCAATTTTTTTTTTAATTACTAAAGACTTCAAACAGCATTTCCCTCGGCAGGAAAGAATCCCTACCCAAACTGATGTATTGCAGCATCTCACGACTGGAGCTAACCACACATCTTCACTAACAAAGACACCAGAACACTCTTCATACCCACCTTGCCTCACCATGCTGCCCAGGCAGGAGCAGCACCCACCTGCACCCACAGCCACTTCCCACACAGCTCCACCTGTGACAAGCAGCTGTGGTGCTAAGATCTAGACTTGCATGTGTTTGTCCCAGTCAAGTAGACTTACCAGGCCTGGCATTTATTTACATGTTCCTGGGAAATTTTTGTTTCAGGGAGGACTTACACTTCTTCATTTACTTACCATTTTCAAATATTAGAAACACTGGTAATATGCTGAGACTCTTCTTTAGTCATTACTGTCACAACAAAACCAACATCTGATGAAATCATTTCTGCCCAGATGTTAAAACTCCAAGAAAACAGCCCCCTTAAAACCCTTCACATCCCAGTAGGGGTGTTGAGGTTAACAGTGTAGTCTTTAATGACCACCTGATGTGATTTACTTTTGTCTACCCTCACATCACTGAACTTAAGGTTTGGGAATACAAAACACACCAGAAGACAACATTCTACTTCTCTGGCACATCATTACATAGACTACAAAGACAGGAAACATCACCAGTGAAAATACTATCTTAATACCATCTAAAAATGGCTAAAGACAAAATTAAGTTTTGCATCTTGCCACTTGTTTGCTGAACGTACAAATATTCCAATACAATAAGTATGAAAGAACTTAAACAATTAAGCTGAAGGGAATAGTAACTACCAAATGACAAAACTATTCTTTGCCTTTAAGGCTCTAGATCAAGCCAAACGCAAGGGTAGTCCTGAGGATTAAAAATGGATTGAGACCCAGTCTTGCTATGGACTTCCTGTGTGACCTTGCGTAAGTCACTTGAGAATTTAGTTCTCAAAAATAACAGGCCTATTATAGCTGCCAGAATGAAGCACCAATGTTTCTGAGACCACAAATGAAAGACAGGGTTCTGCTTACTTGCCCAGAACAGAAAAGATCCCACATGTGAGTTCTCTTGAAAAATGTAGGTAACGACCACCAAAAATTCAGGAATATTGACATTAATCAGCTGAAAATTAACCTAGAACTGTAGTTTGCAACATGGTATGAAAGCCTGCATAAAACCAGTAATTTTTGGTTTTCAACCTCTAGTTTTGGGTATTTGAAACCTATCACGAGTAGAATCTTTATGATTTCCAGAGATGCAGTATGTACTGTTAAAGATCAGGTTTACAGTTCACAAAGCACACCTACTCCAATCAGCTAGCAATACCAGTTAAATGTTTTTGAAGTGACTACAAACAGCTAATGACTTGAGAGCAATAAGCTTATATTTTTGCTAAATAATACTGACTGAATTTATAGGTAGGGATTCTTAAGAGGCATTTGGCCAGATAACATAATTCCAGCAGTTTCTCTGCAGTAGACAGCAGTTGATCAAAAATCATAAAAGTTGATTAAAAACCCAAACAAGCAAAAAACCTACAACCCAAATTTCACAGAAGTTAATTTCATTTCTTTACCATAGTAATACAGAGCCCCATGCATGTTAAAAATGTCTGCCACCACTTGCAGGCATTTTAAACCCTATTAAAACAGATGTTTCCACATGAAGAAAGGCATTACAGTGACATTTTGACTTCAGAGTACTTCAGTCTCTCCCCCCACCACTGGAAAACTTCTATAGGAAGAAATTACAGGTTAATACCACAACCCGAGTCTCAGTGGGGAAGGAAGCAGGGAACAGCTGTAGAACCCCTTCCTCCTGCTCTGTCCACAGAGGAGCTGCTTACAGAGAGCAAGGGCCCAACCAAAGTCAGTAACGCCGATTAACAGGACCTGTCATAAAGCCCAAAGTCCATAGAAACCCCTCCCCGTTGAGTCTATCTGATGTAACTAAAAACATTCAACAGAAAATTTGGACTGAATTCAAAGAAGTCAAATCCTAGACTTCTAACTGAAAAAACTGAGTGATTTCTATGATAGGGAAGCCCATGTCAGAAGCAAAGTTTCATCTTCTTCCTACTTTTCCTTAAGCCTTTCAGCACATGTACAGAGCCCTACAAGCAAGGAAAATTCTTTCAGGAAACGAATCCCCTTAAAAAAAACCAACTGCCTCAGGTAGTTAATTACCTTAAGACACCCTGCTTCACGACTGCTAAAGTAAAAAGCACTGATTGCTGGCAGAAAAATGAAGAGATAGTGACCTTTTTAAGAGAACTCATTATATTTCAGTAGTTAACATCAAAAAAGAAGTATTACTTGTTTATAAGATAAGAGGTTTCCCTGGTCTCAAACAGTTAATTCAGTTGTCCATGTAGACCTGTCCACTGTGCCTGGAATTTTAACTTGGGCTACATTCCACAAATCCCAAATTGTAAATTTAAATTAACACTAGAGTGAAAACATGATACCTAGTGAAAAAGAAAGGCAAGGGGGTAAGAGAAGACAGGCACAACAAGGAATGTTGTATCCCAAGTATCACTAACACCTGACATCCTGCCAGTAGTTAACACCTTGGACCTGAAAGATATAGGCCATGCTTTTGCCTTATTCAAAGGGACTTACAGTCTTCTTACAGTTCTTAACTTGGAAGCAAAACTTTATATGAAATTTTTATCTACTAGAAATAAAAAGAGAGGAGAATCAACTGTAAAGCAACTGAAGTAGCACTCTAATGAGTCAATCTACGTAACCTTTCAGCAATGAACTCACCGTGACCAAGGGGTAAAATAAATAAATAAAAAAGAGCTGGCTTATACCCTCTCCTCACATGTACCTGACAGCATGCAGAATTTACTCAGATTCATACATTCTTCTTTTTACCGTTAAATATGCATCCAAAAACCTGAAGGCATACTTACATTATTTTCAGAACATCTATATTTAAGGGTGATATATTTTTAACACTCTAGTAAGAAAGTTTTAAATAGTTTGTTTTACTTATCTCACAGCACTGCTGAAGAAAACAAGATGTGCCACTTGTAGTTTTGCTATTTAATAAGAACTAAGACAATCCTGTAACACACATAAGAGAAGCTAAGAAAGCAACTAATCCCTGACTGCAAACCAACTCAGAATAAGAAAACCTTTGCTGATATTGAACCCATGTGAAGTCTACACAGGAGTCTCACAAGAGAGTGGCTATGCAGATGACTGGCAAAAAATACCCAAACCATGTCTCTCTTTCCTCCCCTTCATTTTTCTATCAAAAAAGAGGGAGAAGGGGAAGAAGTATATGGGATGAGAGACTCCCAACCAATGCTATGTTTCTGCTTTATCACATGATCTCAACACTTCTTTAACTCTTCTGCTGTAGCAGATGTTTTTGTGTATTGGCTAGAACTAAGGACAATGACACAGGGTAGTTTTCTTCAGGTAGGAAGTGCCAGATTTCCTTGTGACTGGAGGCTTTAATGGCAGCACCAATCGGCTCTTTGCTCATCTCCTGTAGGGACCAATAAACAAGGTAGAAAAGGAACCAGCTCTAGAGTTAAGAAGAAAAAGACTGTCTTTCGAGCTAGAGTTTAATGCACCAGGATGCTCCCAAACACAGGGAGCAAGCGGGGGAAAGAAAGAAAAAACAAAACAAAAGTTTACAGCACAAGAATAGCTGTGTTAAGTTTAACAAGAGATAAACAGAAGTTTACAGTATAATAACTGGATGCCATAGCCCAGTATTATTAACTGCCATACTGGATGTCCAGTGCAATCTTTCTGTAATAATCTCCTATTCTGCGGTAAAGTGGAGAGGAAACAGCATAAAATTTATTTTATGCTTTTATTTTTATACTACGGACAAGCCAGTTTCTGGTGCAGCTCCCCTATGCTCATTCCTCATTAACAGAAGATACCTGTAAGAACTAAGTGCATTTAGAGACTTAGGGAAAAAAAGCCTCATACTTATTTATTTTAAAGGTTAAAGGGTTAACATTTCTTCTATGCATTTTCTTTAGTAAATATTTGCAAGTCAAACATAAACCCACTGCTGAGAAATCTCTATTATCCAGATTCTATTATCTAACCGATCCTGATGCTTCAATGCACAATGACTTAAGTTGGTTTTAATTCCTCAATAAAAGGAACCAAAAGCAGCCTAAATCAAGACACACTACATTCTACATTGCAGAACTAGTTGATAAAGACTCAGAGGCTTTTTATAATAAAGTGGGTGCAGCAATGAGGTCCAAAAGTGATGAAGATGAAAGATACCTGGAATGATACCACATCTTATACACCTTTTGTTTTCTGCGAGCGATACACTCTGCAGACAAAACGTTTCGTGCTAAACAGCCTTAAATCTGGTTTTCTAATATTAAGCACAAAGGAAAAACACTGACAGCAAGCGTGGTAAATAAATCCCTCCCTTGAGAACGAAAGCAGCAGACAGGAGGGGGCTGACATGCATTCAGGAGAAAACTAAACACCATCTTTTTTTTCTACCTGCACAAGTTGCCATTTGCTGCAGCAATCAAGGGTCTTTTTTTCCCGTCGATTTCAAAAGCCAGGTTTTCAGAAAATTTCTCTCTCGAGTCATCTGTTGATATGCTTTAAGAGTATGGTATTCATATCACTGGATCTTTAAGAGAAAAATCCATTTTCTTTCCTGTTCAGGTAAACATGTTTACAGCTCCTGCACAGACGCTGGGTGGTTCAGACTCACATGTCACACACATGTCGTCAGCAACAAGAAAAGCCCCTTTCTCTGATCATCCACATTTTTAATAAGGTAAAGAGAAAAACACTTTCCAAACTTACCTCTAGCACAGCCAAATCATGAGCTAAATATTAGTATTTACACCAGGACAAGGAATTAATAACATAAGCGTGCAAACAAGAATACTTGCTAGAAAACGCACACAGCAAAAATAAGAAAACCCTTTTAAGTTCAACGCAATCAAACCAACCCGTTAGCCCCTGGAAAGGCCGTCATTTATCACCACGTTACGCCCCGAACAGTCAGGATTAGAGACGTGAAGCACCGATCGTGACTCCGATCTATTTCGGAGACCGTTCACTGCATATGAAAACATCTCAGATCGCAGGCAAAGCCTTCCTATCTGTGACCCTGCACAGGAAATGCCACATAAAACCTAAAATTGCCAAGGAGGGTTACAAAATCGCCTGCTCTACATCCTCCTGCGAAGAGTCGTGCTACGAGGACCGAACTACTTCTCCATTTTCCAGAAAATAAGTAGAGAGTGGGTGTTATGAGCGTTTATTCCCCCCGCCGTTTACCTTCCCATTGCATCTTAAACTAACACACGTACCAAAGGGGAAAAAAACACCACCCCACAGCAGCCCTTAAGTCTGAAATGTAAATGTAATTCCTTATATAGACTGCAGCAGCTGGTCACACACGCACGGAGAGCGGAGCGGGGGCCCCCGGCCAAACCGTTACCACCCATTATTATACAAACAGGT
>VZRQ01006257.1:2787465-2806574 GCA_013397975.1 Machaerirhynchus nigripectus
CGGCTGCTGTTACCGGGCTGAGCGAGAAGCAAACAGCTGGACCACAATGACGCCGTTCCCACCGTACGTGAAATCTGCCGCACTTGGGCTTTCCTTAGTCATACTTCCCAGTTTTACGAAGAGGAGAGGTATAAAATTGTGCCCTCAAAAATAAAAAGGAGAGAGCAATTTTTCACGGATGATTAATAAGCAACCTCTGTTGTGCTTAATAAACTTATTTAATGTATTAAAAATTAACTATTTATTTGCTCTTGCTTTTCACTTCAGTCAAGAAAATAATTTATCAAGTTTGCTTCTAGGTTTTCTTATTTTTTTTCCTTATCTTGGCATGATTCTGTAGAATTTATAGTTGTGTGCTTCTGGGGAGTTATTTTATCTAAACAAATTAAATTTCAGTGAAAGCATTTCACTTAGTGGGATACTTTCAATAAGAAATGAATACACTACAGAACTTGAGGCCTTCAGCTGTTCTACATTGTCATACTCTACATGCTGTATATTCACATTCTATAACAACTCACCTCATTTCATGGAAGCAGCATAGCATTTCTCTAGGAAATGAACTGTTGAACACTGCCAGTTTATGGGCATATCTTGCATCGGAAGGTCTCACAAAAGTCTGGATAATCAGAAGTGCTTAGAAAAGAAGTATTGGGCTAAAACGGATGCAGAATTAAGTAAAGATCCAAAGGGATATTTTTCTAATTAAGTATACCCTCAGAAATGTACAGGAGCCTTGGGTTTGGATACTCACATGAAAACAGCAGTTGCAGGTACCATTCATTTGTCTGATAGCTCTCAAAAAATTAGTAAGTGTAGGTGTACTGTTTTCACATATGTGTCTTTACTCAGTGATGGTTGGCTGCTGACCTCAACGTTTTAAACCCAAGAGTGGCTAAAGAAGGGTAGCAAATCAAACAGTAGCAGGTGTTTGATGGACTAATAGGAGTCCTTCAAAAGCATTAGATTTGGCATCAGCTGAGAGTGCTGAACCCCAAATACAAGGATGGCTAACAACTGCAACATGAAACCAACTACAAGATAAAAGTGAAACTCATCGGCTCAAATTTCGAGTGAGGGAATCACAAAGTTTAGAGCAGAGTTTTGGTTTTTTGTTTAACATCCTTGCTTGTCAAGTTTCTGTGCAGAAGATAACCTGTGGCTGTGAAACTGTTTGCAAATAAGTGCTTAAGGTGTTTTGGAATTGTTGGATGCTTTGTGGATGAATTTGAGGATGAACCGAAATATGATATACAGGTTTTCATGCTAAGTTTTTAGTTTCTTAAATTTAGTCATGTTTTTAGAAGGCAGTTGCAAATAATAAAAAATATCTGTAAACATATTTGTAGATTTGTAAGAATGTTCTCCTGCATGCCCACACAAAATTCCAGGCCTTCTTCAAGCAACTTTGAAGAGCTTATTTTCATTGTGTTTTGTCACTTTTCACCTCTGGATAAGAATTCTTGTCTCTTCCTTTTGAGCAATTTTTATTTCCTAACAGAATGAGAAGAGAAACAGTCTCCTGGTGTTTGTTGTGCTCTTTTTCCAATAGGCATAGTGTCTGCTTGAACTTGAGTGTCTTGAGGTCTCCAAGCTGCTGGGAGAAGCTGGTGACAACTCCTGTTGCCCATTAATTTCTGAAGGGCAGAACTGAAACTGGCAGGAACATTGGTAGCTCTACACTGCTACAATTTGGATAAATGAGAAGAGAAAACCAAAGCAACCTTTGTGTATGTTATCTTTGAGACTAAGGAGGTCTAGAAACTAAAAAAATCAGAGGATAATGTTTTACATCAAGTTATTGATGACCCCAATCACTATTCATTGTGAAAAGTGTCTCATTCACAACTTGTAAATAGATATATAGACAGGGTGGTTTTTTGGGGTTTGATTTTTAAACTTTGATGTATTTAATCCAAGCAACTGGGTGCTTCACATCTTTGTATATGAAGTTCCCATTATTTACTGTGCTAAATTAAGGATGCAACCACTGTAAAAGAATTTTTACCTTATACATTCTTCTACTCCTGGATGCAAAGCAACTAGTTAAAATTCCTGCTATCTCTGTCACGTTCTGCAATACACGAATGTGTTGAATATATAATTTCAACTGGTTTGTGCTGCAAGAATGGAAAATCCGGTTTTTCTTTATGGTGCACAGCTTTCAGTCTGACTTTTCAGTCAAGGATGCAGGAATTAATTAATGTATTCATTTGCAAAATCTCAGCAAAGATATCTATTTCTGCATCCTCCTAAATGTGGCAGTCTTGAGAAGATATCTCTTTAAAGGACAAATTCTAAGACAGCAGTCATCCACAACAATTTCTAGTCACATAATTTATATGGGAATTTAGGCAACCTGAATAGGCATATTGTAGTTAGATCATGTGTGATCATGCTGCTGTACTTCACATTTTTTTGAAATTTATTTCCATTGTCTGAAGACAAGAATTAAAATACTTCCACAGTCAGACTGTTGTACGGATGCTCAAAAACCAGGTAATGATTCTTACAGACAGTTTTTCCAATTTTAAGATGATCCTGTATGTTGTGTTATGATTTGTGATCTCTTAAGTATGTATCATTAAATAAAAGCAATCACTCCTCTGTTTGTATTCCTACTCCTTATTGATGCTTATGCAGTGAAGTTTCACATCCTGTCTTGAGTATTCTAGATTTAAGGGTGTTAATTTAGTTTAATGAATTTAGAATTACAGTGGAAAATGACTCAGTATTGTTTCTTGTGTAGTGTTTCTTGTTTCATTCCTGATTTGTGGAGATCTTTTCTCTTTTTTTTTTTTTTTCCTGATTTCCATTAGTGAAACTTTATTTTCAGTTCCATGTATTTCTTGGAATCTCACTTCCTGAAATTTATTTTTCAGTTCATTATTTTTTCTTTTGGATTTTTGTTAAATGCACTTTTACTCCTTTATAGGAATTGTAGTGGAAGATTTGTTAGGAGAACAATGCCACAGAAATACATAGTTTGCTGCAGCTGAGGAACTAATCTTGAATAAAATGTTGATTTTAGAGGTAACAACATAGAGGTGTTGTGCCCTTTCAGATGGTCTTCCAGTTTGTATTTATGCTTCCAAATGAATCTAGTAAGTTTTGAAAACATACCGTGGGATGTTGTATAGTCTCAAGAAAGGGTAAAGCTGCTTGAAATTTTCACATTCATTTAGAGCAGACTTTGTAAATATTTACCACTGAAAACTACCTTTTTTTTATACTTTCCTCATCTCATAATTTTGTTTTCTGTTACCGTATTTTACCATGAATTTACTCGTTCATTTAAAGCTTGAAGCTTATGAGGTCTAATAAATTGTCATGTCTTTGCACAACTTAAGGAGATTGTACCTGCTTGAAAGATGTAAATGTGAGGGTGTAACTGCCATAAATCATCAATAAGTACATAGCTACAGAGAGCTATAATGACTTGCATATATGCAATTGACTTTTCTAACACCTTCCTTGTTAAGAAAAAGTGTTTGTGAAGGTCGCAAAGGCCTTCAAACCCATTTTGTTTCTCTTGCTCTCCTTTTGCCCTACTTGTTGCATATTGTTTTTCTCTTGAAAGCAATTAACCTGTGCTGGTACCTATGTCAGGTTAGTATGCTGTAAAAAATGAATGTACTAAAACATAAAAAAGGACCTACTGTTCCATTCTTATACTAATTTTAACTTGCAGTGTGATCTCTCTTTCAGAACCTTCACACAAGCAAAAAATCATTTGAGAAAAAACTTGAAAAGGTCATTTCACATTCTTCATCCAAAAGGCAAATCTTGCATATTCAAAAATGGAATTATAATGCAAATTTGGGTATAAGTGGTGGAGAGTGAACAGTTGTGGGGGTTTTTTGTTTGTTTTCAAAATACCTGGAACTTCAGAAGAGAATGTCTACTTCAATACTTTATTTTCTACCACTAGATGCAGTAGCAAAATGCTGTTTCAAAATACTATTTTTTGTTTCAAATTACATCTGAACTTGTGACTGATCAAATTACACTTGTTGTGCAGTTAGATTGCCCGCTTTTATTAGTAACACATTTTCCATTCATCTTCCTTTATGATGACTCTGCTAAGTGTTCTTATCCTTTATCCTAATTAAACACTAATGTGTTGCAAATATTTTCACATATGGTTCATGGTTTTTTACTTCTGTAACTTCCACTCTATTTCTGATTGAGTTCTGCTCCCCAGCCCTCTTGCTGTTTGCCATCTCACAGTTTTGTGCAATTGCTCATTTGGCTCTCGTTTGGGGTTATTCCCTTTGTTGTGATGTCTGTACAGCTGGCTCACATAGCTCTTTAAATCCCAACTTAAAATTGATTTCATTGCATGTTCTTCTCATTTATATTTGGGAGTTTTAGTAATTGAAACATATTCTAATGTTAGGCATTACTCATTTGTTATCTCTTGTTTGTCTTGGTTTTTTCTCACTTTAAGTGTATAATGCTTCTCCGGGGAATGTTTGGTAATACATAAAAGGAAAGCTGTTGTTCTGGAGCTTGCAGTATGTCTTCTGAATATATAGAATTAACATAATGAAAACCAGAAAAAAAAAAAAAAGGAAGTCTACCAAAACAAACAAACAAATATGCTTGAAAGTCTCATTTTGCTTAAGACACCTCAACAAATCGTCAGCCAATGCCAGAAGGAGAAACACAGATACTGTAATGGTTAATTTCTGGAGTTTAAAGTGAAGCTTTGGTGCACTCAGTAGTTTAGTTGGTCTGATTCTCAGGGTTGGCAAGGTCTGTCTGGTAGTTACAAACATATGGTGTTAAAATGCAATGTGTTTGAAACTCAGATGCATAGACCAAACTTGTTGGAACTACAGAGCTGTGTAAAATTCTAGTGTAATTATATCTGAGTTGAGTTTATTTGAACAGGGAACATCAGTTCAGTGCAAGAATGATCATGTGTTGATACAGAATTGGAAAGGGGTTGTGATTCTCACATAAGGCTGTGTATGTCAAGAATTTTTGGTCACAATATCAAAAAGGAAAGCCTAGTTTGGATCCATCCAAACAATAAGGTTTTCTGTTTTCCCTTGCGGAAATAAAAGTCTAAAAAGATTTTATGTGGGATCATCTAGAAAATGTCTTTTTTTATCCAACTATTAAAGCCTGCATCAGAGGAAATGTTAAAGCTGAGCAGGTGGTCCACAGGTTTCTATGAAGTAAATTTTTTGAAAATTCACTTTGTTAGGTTCCCTGTTCTTACTGCAGAGATTTGAACAGAGATATCTATGGTGGGTGGTATCTTAAATCCCTGAGCTTTAGATATTATGAAGAACTTTCATTTTCTCTTATTGATGACTAAATACTGTAAAAGGACAAGAGCTCCTGTGTAATCCTAAGAGAAGGACTTTAAAACACTCTCTACACCACTTAGATAAATGTTATGGACATTAGGTTATAATCTTTCTCTAGTTCCATGATTATTTTAAGTATTTTATAACCAAAAACATTCATCAGTGCAGATGAAGACCATCTGAATTTTCTTTAGGAAGTTGAATTTGCATCATTGCTGAGTGACAATGGTTCAGATTTTTATTAGAAAAGGACATAATTGAACCTTGGTTTTTAATATCCTGGAGGAACTTGGTGACTACTGGGATTTCATATTAAAGATTGATCATACCTAATGTTTCATGCATGCTGGGCTTGTTCTGAATAGCCCAAATCGGTTGCTGAAGAGCAGTCAGGTAGAGAAAAAACAAGTTTAGAGGTCTGCAGGTGGCTAGGTAGAGTGAAGAATTAGGCAGATTAAGGGATATGAGAAGCAGATCTTCACATGCCCAGAGAATTTAACTGAAAAATCCTGAGTAACTGGAATTAAGTAGAAGCTGAAAATAGTAATTCAGAGAGCTTTGTCAGTGTCTCCAGGATCTTGATTGACCACTGTTTTGCAAATACAAAAAAGCTATCTGAAGTAATAAAATTAAAATTTGATTTTTTTTCCCAGTAATTTCATTTTATTTAAAAGATTCATTACCTATTTCAGTAGCTGTTGGTAGGCCTTCAGTGGAGCAGTTGAGTCCTTGCAGGCGATGAGTAATTCCTGTTTAGTAACCATGGTAGCTGGCCATGTGTGAGACTCAGCTGCCTCACGTGGTTTTACTTCTGGGGCATTCCCTCCAACTGCCTTTGTAGTTAGTGGCAATCTAGTCAGTAGAGCCTGGTACATCTCACAGGCACGTAAGTAAAGTGAGATGAATTTCCAGTCCATCTCTTACTCCTGACATCAGTCCAATCAGTGAGGTATATTTTCCTGTCACTAGGTGTTTGGGGTTTTGGAGATTACTTCATTCCTCTGCTCTAATTTTCACTCCCAGTTTTGTGGGGCAAAAAGTCCTAGAATTTGTTGTCTCACCTGTTACTGATGTCTATTTTGCCAAATATATTTAGACACTGTTTCATGACAAGGCCATCCTCTGTGGATTTTCATATAATGTACCACATATCACACAACGCTGAAGGAAGCAAAAGCATTTGTTACGGCATGAAAAGAATTGCTTTTTTTCCCCCATGAATACTTGAAATCTGGACAAATGTTTATAAAACATCTGGGCAGTCTTAACATAGAGAGGATAATTGTGGAGGCCTTATTCTGCAGAGATGTGCAATTTTAAAGTTCAAAGTTTGTTCCTGCAGCCAAATGTATTTGGATTCATCACTGCAGCATCTTTCAGAGAAGGACAGAAGAGATTCGCTTAATTGTTATTAATAATAATACTTTGGTGCCATGCCATTTATTCTAAATAAGTCAAGAACTTCATGGGATTCATTGCTAAATTTTGGTGTTACATTAATTTGCAAAATGGAAAAGCTCCTCACTTCAGTGGTGTTCTTCACCATGAATCCAGGACTGTACCTACCTTGCATTCTTCACCTTAGACTGCGTTATCTTTAGTTGCTGCTTGCTTCATAAATACTACTCTGCTCCTAAATAGCGTTTATATGTTCTGTAATGTTTTTATCTTAACATTGTTTCTTGCTTAAATGTTTGTTCCAGAAGGTCTGAAAAACTATGTTTGCAACTCCTGTTAATTTCCCCTTTGACAGGTAGCTTATGGGCAACTATTTTTCAGACTCTATTTCAAGACATTCTAACTAAAGCCTAGTCTTAATCTGAGTCAAATCACAGTCACATTTTCTACTGAACAGTAATGCACTATGTTCATTTTTACAGCCTCTGTAACTGCATTTTAAGGACATATGCATTGCTTGGGTCTCCATTCTCCTTAAACTGATGCATACTGGTATGAATCCTAAGCAAACTCTTTTGGTGCCTTTTTCCCAGCTTGTTTTTCCTGTGGAATAGTGATGGATAACCATTTCTGTTGACTTGGGCAAGATCAGAGAAAAAAAAAAGCAAACAGACAGACCTGTCCATTGCTGTGACTACTAGTCTGAAATGCCAAACTTAGCAAACAGGCCGTTCTTCATACATGAAAGAAAGTATAGACACAGTACCCAGCCAGCCAGGAATCACCAAATGTACCAGAGCAAAGCCCATGGCTAAAATGAAATGGAAATATTTCATGTAAATTCATCTGTGTGTTCTTTTACTTGCTTGCTACACAGTGCTGTCTCTTATGTCCTACTACACCAGAGCTCAGGTGCCTTTCTTCACTAGCTTTTCTTACCTTTCACAATACTAAAAAATATGCAAAACGATTTTAGATAACATTTATGGTGTATCTCTGTTACTACAGTTTACCTGTTTGTATACATAAACACATGCATAAAGCTATTTTTAAAGATTAGGAAGGTCACAAAGTCGTGGGCTTAGATTCATGATCCCTTGGTTATACCCACATCTGGCAGCCCCATCCCTTCCCAGGAGATTACTCCCACTGCAGCCAAGGCTGCTGTTCAAATCCCCATGTATTAGCAAACTGAAAACAACAGTAGGCCAAATTAAAAATGTTCCACTGGACCAGCAGCTGCAGACCCAGTCTTTCTCCCATTTATTTGAAGTGGCTGAAGAAGCTACTGTTTCCAGTTGTAGGATCAATGTTCTTTTGAGCTGCTACAGCTATATCCACCATGGATGGCAACATTACAGAATGGAAATATTAATGCTTCTCTCAGTCACAGAGTTTTAATTTTATCCTATAATATGTTAGCTACATTACTCCATCTCTTCCTGCAGCTTGAGAAGGTGTGTCGCTTGGCAATGTGTTAATGTATCTTTCCTCCTTGTTCAAAATAGTTTCCAAATCCTAGTTATGCAGGTTATGCAAACCCTACTGTGAAGACCATCCTGGAATTTCCATGGAAGGCAGTCCTGGGGAGATGCTTATGTGTGATTTTGACTTATGCAATGTATGGAAGGTCGTACATCATGACAGACACATTTCATTCATCAGAGTAGTCTTCCCAGATGCTTTGAGAAACTAGCCAAAATGGGAAATTCCCTGAACCAAGAAAAGTAATTGAGGATTCATTTGGTCTTTTCTTGTTCCAACAATTTCTACTGTACTGTTAAGTATCAGCGGAGGGGACACATCTCTGTTGGGGAATAGCATGGGGGAGGGGGTAGCAGAAAAGTTCCAAATACTTTTTATTCCACTTTCCTGATGGGAAAAGATTAAGGTTTCTCCAAACCTTTTGCTCTTCCCCCTCAGAATCTTAACAAATTCATCAGAAAGCTCTTAGAATGTCAAAAACACTTCCCTTTTGCAGTCCTACTTGGATCTAAATCTGCATTTGACATTTCATGCTACACCCAGTTCCAACAGATGTAGGCTCTGTGGCCTTGCAATTAGGTACTCTGTTAAGTGATACCTAATTTTAGGACATGCCATATGGCTCTCCCTGTGTTCCCCTAGATCGTGTATGAAAGGTGAGCATGCTGTTTCATTACAGAGATCCATTACTTCCTGAAGTCATGGAAAGACTCCTGCTTCCTCAAGAAGACGCAATGCTCCTTGGACCACAATCTATCAGCAGGCTTTGTAGAGCCTTTCTACATCCTAGTTAAAGATATGATCTCAAAAAGAAAATAGAGGCATCAATTAATATCGGGATCCCTAGCCTGAAAATGTAAGTTTCAGGATGAGTATGTAGCAGTAAGTTTTCTGTATTTCCCTTTAGAAGATGCTATTTGATGGTAGGGACTAGTAATCTCCGATTTTTAAGTTACTATTAATTTCACGGAACAAACCTGTCTTCTGTTATCTGACCATCTGGGATCCTTTTATAAGAAAAACATCATTCAGTATTAAGAAGAATAATTTAGCTTGCCATATTTAATCAAAACATATTGAAGCAGGATGCAAAGCAGTAGCAGATAAAAGCTAAATTCCTCTGCTAGGTGCTAAGTGAGTATAACTTTCCTGTCTAAAGAGAGTCAAAGAGTTTAAGGAATTATCTTAGGGTTATGCAGAAAATAATAAGGAGCAGTGATGTAATAACGACACAGTTAAATATATTAATAAAACACACAAAGATTAATACACATTGACTATGTGTTAGGCCATTTTAGGGGTTAAGATATACGTTGAACAGAGTGTCAGGTTTTTCTCTGTGCCTCTCCCATTAGGAATTAGATCACGTTCCATGAGGCTAAAGGTAATCACCTTGTTTTCATTTTCCATTATGAATTTGTCGGTGCTGCTCTGTCAAGCTCTAACCACGTGTTTCCTAAACAGAGTCCATCTGACCAGTGGTGAGTGCTCTGCTGGCTGGCAATGCATCCATCACTGGGAGCGTGTTCCCTCCTCACCTGACAGCCCTGCTTATCCAACTGTTCCCAGAGTGGGAATCTGCAGAAGGCACTTAGAAAGACAGAGGAAGCTGTACCCTGGAAATCAGGGCTCTTTGAGATGAACAGAGGGAGGTTTTGGGATGATGCCTCACCACATTCTGCTGAGTCAAGTCAGCATTAAGTGAATACATATTCTCTCTTGGGAATCCTAATTACAGCTGAGGATCTTAGGAAGTTATAGAAGGAAAGAAAGAGAAGCGCTGGAGTGCTTTCATAGCCTCTTCTTTTGAGTATCCAAGGAAAATACAAGGAGGACCCCATTACTCATGGAACCCAAGAACTGCAGTTGCAGATTCTACCCAGCATCAATCCTTCTGATTTAATCCACAGGACTCTACTGAAGAAGGATTTTTGGGGTGATCAATTAGCCAGTACTAAGTACCTACAGAACTGTCTGTAGTGGGCATTACTATAAGATTTGCCAGCATCAGTGTTCTATCTTTTCTACACACAGCTGCTGGTGCTTGGTCTCCATTTCTTCTTACTTGAATTGATGTACATGGCATTCACTTTTTTTGTGTGTGTGTATTTAGTATTTTGTAACAATTTATATCATTACAAGAGTGTCTCAATGCAATTTGTTGAGGGTATTTAGCCTGTAGTTGCCCTTCAAGGAAGTAAAAACTAAAAGCAGTTGTGGTCCTTTCTTGGAGTGACACAGCTGAAATAGATCCATTGCCCACAGGTGAATGGTAGGCAAATATGCCAGGAGTCAGCTGTGCAGAGGGATGGGTGGAAGTGGGTGTCACTGGCATAGATGGGAAAAGCTGCTCTTGCAAAGGCAGAGAGAAGTAACAAGAGGAGAAGTAAAACCATGCTTTGGGGAGAAAGTCCAGCAAAAGAACTTTGTTGTCAAAGTGCTGCTTAAAGCTTAGGCATGAAACGGCAAACAGCACAACTGCCTTCCAATATGTAATTCCTGCCTGGTTAGCGGAGCCACAAGCCAGAGGTTTCTGGAAACTCTCCTGATGTGCATTTGGCAGCCAACAGCCCCAGGAGCGGCTCAGGCCCCGTGGGGGTGGGTGCCCTGCCCGGCGCTGCTCGCCCACTTCCCGAGCCCCGGGACCCCCCTCTGCATCCCCCCGGGGAAAGCTCCATTAGCGCCCTATTAGTAGAGGGAGGCAGCCAGATCAGGTTGGAAGACATCCTGCAGCAAGAGCTGGTAATTAAGGATCCTCAATTAGGCAGAGCCTTGAGGCAAGAGGATGACCTCTGTCTGGGAAGAACAGGTGGGGCTGTAAATCAGTGTAAGTCGCTTGAAAACTCTTGGGGTTTGTTTAGGGTTTTTTTTTTTTGTTGTTTTGTTTTGGAGAGGTTTTTTTGTTTCTTTTCTCATTTTAATTATATATGTACTATATAATTATATTTATTATTTTATATTCCTAAGTGGGTTAGAATGAATTGCTCCAAAATTGTGAAGCACAGATAAAGAACACGAGAATTACTAAATATTTGAATTAGTAATCATCCCAAGAATTTTAAGTACAAATTTTTGATACAGAGCATTACAAGAAAAAAAAAAAAACAAAAACCAAAGCTACTGGTTAGTGGGACATCAGGGAAACACTCCAGATAATTATCTGAAAATAACCAATGTCTTGAATCTCTTGAAGTGAAAGTCCTATGGATTGTGAGCTCCGATTTCTGGCACACAGTGCGTTGCTTTCAGCCATTTTTTACTCTTCGTTTTTGTCTGTCCGCTTTCAAATGTAACTAATCGCCCCTGGGTGGAGATTCCAGCATTACTGCAGAAACTGTCCCACTGCACATTCCGTAATAAAAAATACACCACAACACGTTATATTTAACAAGGAAAAGAGGAATAGAAAGTGGTACATCTGCACAATGAATATAATATAACATTGACTTGGAATTTCCTGACTTCAGCAGTGCTTCCAAAATAATAATGCATTAATAGAATTACACTTAGCTTTCTGCTTTTAAAAGGAAAATATTTGAAAGCAAAAGTATTTTCATCTTCCAAGTTCTTCTGGCTCCATGTGTGAGATAGTGGAAATAACACAGGGCTGTGTAACCACAGCAAACAAGTGGGGTGGGAATTCTGTTGCTGCTTGGCCGGCCCAAAGCAGAGCAGTAGTGAAGCCTGTATTTTTGAATTTAATAGATAAAAGTTTTTTTCCCCCTAAACTCCATTCATTTCTATGGATGAAAATAAAATTACTCAGTTGTAGACAGAACGGGTGGTGACTTAGAATTACTGATGTCTGGCATTTCCATTATAAGAGGCAGATTTCAGTTGGCTATAATTTCAGCTGTTGGTTGGTTGAAATTTTACCTGATTAGGCAGGAGTTTCCTTTGCTGGCTAAATCCTGCAGTCTGACTTTTTTGAGTCAGAAGTTCAGCAAAATTTTTCAGCAGTATCTATCAAGAAATTAGGCAAAAATATATTATTTTGACCATATAGAGAAGCTCTGTAATTTGAGCTTGTTTAAAATTTGGCTCACCATCTTGTTGGGATGTCTTTTCTGCTTTCTGTGGAAAGTCTCAGAAGTTGTAGATATTTGTTCAAATTTAGCACATGGATGTCCAAAAAAGAAAAAAATATCAATTTACTCAAGCATGTTCCAAAGCAGGGACAGAATTAGATCACTGAGAAACATTTGATTGATCCACCAGTAAAAATGTTGAAAGGCAGCAGAAATATGTACATGTTTAACCTCCTAGCAATTTTAACTTTAGTGGGGCTTAGCTGGTGAAATGCATAGTTATTTTTCTTATCCATTTTACCAGTAAAATTCCCTGATATTTACAAAACTTCGGAGTGTAGATTTTATACTCCCTCTTATAAATTAATTTTGTCTTTAACACCACTGTAAAACCAAAACCATGCCTGCCTGACTCACTGACTTCTTCCTAGGTGTTTCTCTGGAAGGCATTATCAGATACTCTTTGGATACTGACATTCTTAACCATAATAATAAAAATGTTGAAGACATGTAAAGATGACATAATTTTGGGATCAGTGAAGATTATTTTACATACAGCACTCTATCTCAGCTCCATTTGCTGTTAAGTCTCTTTTTAACATCCCTTGCACTGCTAACAAATAGGGGTATTATTGATGGAACTGGCAGAGGCTCTGGTACTTCCTCAGTGCTCTACCAAAGTGAAAATCTCTTCTGCTCTTCATTGTCCTTCTATCCTCCCCCTATTATTTTTTGCTGTCATCAGTAAGATCTAAGAAATAAAAAGCTGTGAAACTTGAATTACTACCGGTAAATAAATGGTCTTATTAGGGTTCAGAGAAGCAATACCAATCTTTTATTTCCATTATTAGAGAGATGTATTTGTATTCCTTTACAGGTTACTTAGTATGTCAGTAATTTTAGATACTGAGTTTTGAAACTTCACTGTTTTCCCAAGGGAGTATTTGGAGATAAGTTCACAAACCAGCAGGTTTTAAATAAGGCATATTGCTCCTTATTTGGAAACAGCCCTTAGAGCTGGGTGTGCTGGACACGGAACGCCAAGGGGCCTGACGGACAGGCTAATGCTGTCTTCGCCAAGTCTCCATGAGAAGCTGGTGGATATTGGGTCAGGCCCTGGAAGTTGTCTGTCTTCTTCCATTTAACTGCAGGCTTAGAGCAAGTCTGAGCAGCTTTTCCTGTGGTGAGCTTAAGCGTGGGATCAGTGCAAACACATATGTTCTTGTGGCTTCATTGGATCCAGAAAATCTGGTGGGAGTATGTCTGCAACCTAGTCGTGATTGCTGCAAGCTGTGAGCGTGACCAGGGACACTGCAGAGCTTCAAAACCTTGGGAAGACTGTGCTAAGGCTAATGACATTGGATATGCAGCTGATTTAGAGTGTGCTGAAAGCATCCTTCCTATATAAGACATGTAAGAAAAAGCAATGTGAACTGTGACTTTTTTGATGAGCAAGTTTGACACATTGCCGCATCCTAAAATTATCTGGGAAGTTATTTGTTTGGTTTTTTTGGGTTCTTTTTTCAGACTAAAGATATAATACTGATTTTCAGTAGCTAAAAATTGCAATGTGTAGGGTGTTTACAAGTTCTAGAAGCTAAATCAAGGTTTTGTCTATCACTTATGTGGTATCTACCTACTCCATGCCCTATTATTTAGCTTATGGGAAAAAAAATATGCTGGTGTTACTTTTTTTCCATCTGTTGTATAACCTCTGATATTGAACTCCCAAAAAGCTCCAAGCAGACTAAACAGATTAAAGTCAAAACAGTAAGGTTGCTTTTCATGCATTCTTTAAATCAGATGTTTTAATTATAGCTTTTAGTTTGTTTGCTGATTAGAAAACAGGTCCACAATGTGGTATCTATCTACTTCCATTTGAATCAATAAATAGAAAAGTCATGAGAAAGGGACCTCTTCCCTTCAGGGAGTCTTTTCTTGTTAATGTTGACTCAGGTTGTTAGTGCTTATTCTTGTCTCCTTTCCTCTTCTGCTTACTTCCCAGTCTTTTCTCTTTCAGTTCCCCTTGTTTCCCAATGTGAGTGAGACCTGTTGCCTTTTGTGTTAGCATCCATGTGTTTGTCCCTCACATTTACCTGCTCTGTCATGAGTGTGCTGTAATTTTAAGTCTGCATTGTGAGAGTAAGGTCTTTAACCAGGCTGAATGATGCTTTTTAAGCCAATAAAAAGTTCAAATGTAAGTTTCATTGTAAGTGAAACAAGAAATACTTTAGCTGTAAACAATGGATACATACTTTTAAATAACATTCCTGTTTGGAATAATCCTGAAGGTTTGCCTCCCATCTGAAAATCACAGTGCTGGCTGAGAAATGAGTACTTCATGTGCTTGCAACTTATTTAATTGAGATAAGTTACTAAGTGGTCTGACTTTTTCTCTTTGCTCTGTGCTTTGGATGGCATAGTCAGATTTTATAACTTCTCTTTTATGGTTATCTGAATCCAGTTCCTGCAAAGACTTAATGCGTATACTTTATTTTGGCTAACTGTGTGTGTAGAGATTTTTTAGATTTGGGACCATGATTAGTTTCTTCCTCGCTGAACAGACCACTGTAAATTTCAATAGGGAAGCAGAAAAGCCCCTTAACAAATTTTAAGGAAGCTTCTAAAACAATGATTTGAGGATGTACTATTTAAAGTGAATTGTATCAGGTACTGGGTTATTTTGAAATAAAAGATGTCTGAGTAACAGTGACCTGATTTTTGTGTGTTCACACTTGCTACCACACACTGTGAAATTAGAAACTATTTGTAAGGGAGTGAATAATCAGAAATTCAAATGTAGCCAAAATGCTGTAGTGTTTGAGGGATGCAACTCCCACTCACTTAAATGTTAGTGCAGGGGGTATTGGTTCCCTGCAGACTCTAGACACACCTTGCTTGTGCTCCATATTTCTCCTGTGTGTCGACTCTGAATGGCTTTTCCCACAATCTGGAAATACAGAAAGGTCAGTTGAAACAAATACCATAAAAGGACAAGGTAAAAATTTTCAAATTTTAGAGACATTATCTATCTTCAAATCCCCTCACTAGACCTACATTAAAATAATGATCACAACCCAAATATAGAATATTTGAACTGCCCTTTTCCAGGCCAGATGTGCTATGTTATGTAATGCCATTTTAGGGTGATTGCTGGAGCTTGGAGTAAAAGGAAAATGAACATACTGTAGGTATTGCTCCAAAGAGCAAACATCATAAAAAATGTTATAAAACTCAAGGCCTTGAGCAAAACATTTTAGCAAATGTAAGTTCTACACAGAGCCTTGCCTACATACAGGCTGAATTCTTCAGCAAGGTACAATCCAGCCACAGGCCCCAGAGCTTGCAAAAAGACACAAATACGCATCCCAACACCAGCCCACTTTAACTGGACACATTGTAACTCCGAAGAACTCACTCCTTCAGGCACTGCTCACTTCTAAGTCAAAAACGCTACAACAGGAATTTTCTCCATATGCTTTTCAAAACCCTATTAAATCAAAACCATCCAAGCAAGTAGTTGTTGATTCGTGTGTGCAACAGGCTTTCCAGAAATTCTTTGTAAATAAAGCATCAATGTTTTCCACTGCTTGCAGGGAGAAAATCTGCTGAGTTCAGAGCACTGTGATCAATCCACACTGCAAAGTCACGAATAGAGAAACAAAGGATAATCGTTGTCCATTTTTTGCACTGCGGATGCATTAATCAGACTCCATTTTCTTCACTGCTTCAAACTGCATTCTCAGGGTGATGTGCCAGCCTCCTGCCTCCATCGCTTACATAGCTGTCCCCTGTGTCACTGCAGCCAGAGGTGGGACAGCACACTTGGCACTTGAAGCATTTCACAGTTGTGATCTCAAGCAGAGGATGAATGTCTACACAGAGCATTGGAGAGGAACCTATACCAGGGGAAAGACTTGGAGCATTTTTGGCAAGTGTCTGAACGCATATAGGGAGCACACCACAAGAGCCACTGAGCTCAGTCAGCTCAGGGAGCATTTCTTCTCTTTCAAAACTCTTTTCACTGTGAAGAAAATTTTCTTCCTTTTCAGGCGCTCTGTAGCAAAGGCAAAAATAGGAACCCAATTAGGCCTGGGCTCTCTGCAGGGAGGAGAGAGCGGGCGAGGACAGAGGAGGCTGTGCCGTGGTTATGCCTAGGGCACAACCTGCACAGGAACTCACTGTCCCTCAAGAGAAATGTAACCTTTAAGAGCTCACTTGTTCTCAGAGGGGATGGCAGAGCAGCTATCCTCAGCAAGAGCAGCAGGGGAGGCTGTACCTGAGCCCTGCTCCCTGAGGGGCTAAGCCTTGGGGTGTTTATATTTTAGGCAACCTTTATTTCCACCTTGCAGACTCATGATGAAAGGTAGGATAAATAGTCTTTTCCCAAGCTATTAAAGAGAAACCTGCTTCCCTCTGGGAGAGGGACTCAGCAGTAAATGGGCAGACTTTGCAGGCTTTTTAAGTGTCCCCATGGCTTCAGACTCTTTGTAAAGCTGACCAAGGGATAGGAATAGGCAGGGGTGTGTAGGTAGTTTGAGCACAGCAGATACCAGTAATCTGCCAACTCATCTCACTACACACTCCATCCCTATGCTGACTGGGCCAGTCTGAGATCTCTGGCTTGGCCTTAGGATGGCTGGTGTGCCTGCAAAGCTCTCAAGTGTTGTTCAGAAAAGTCATCATGGGTTTTCAAACCCATTTAGTTCTGCAAATCTGTTTCATTGCTGTGGTATTTCTAGATCTGTGCCCATTTTTTTGGGCTTTTTTTGGTTTTTTTTTGGTTATTTTTTTTTTGTAGCATCAATAACATGAATAGGAGACATTTAAAGACAGCAATCTTATCTCCTCTCTCGCTTTATTCGGCCACAGGTTTTTGTAGTCTCATAAGGTAGTTTACTCATAAAATAAACTGCTTAACCTCATAGCCTTACTCTGCACCTATCCCAATTTGACTTTGTCTTTTCTGAATGTGAGCATCTCAGTCATTCAAAAGATGTCAGGAGAGGTGTCCAATGTCTTGTACAAGGGCCTGAATTTTTCCTGTGTGATGCCAATGCTTTTCTGTATCCTATGATCATGTTTTGCATCCATAATCATGTTTGTAATTTATCAGGACAATCCTGTCTCGGCTGTGCTAATCCTATGATCAGCCAGCAAGTTCATGCTTATCTCGCTCCTCTGTTGTTTCCATTTTGCTCTTGTTGTTAGTTGAAATTCTTGATCTCACACCTTCTACTTTTAAGTTTCTGCTCATTTTTAGTATCTCACTCCCCCTTCCTGACTTTTTCTGGGGAAAAAAAAAACAAACTACGTTGATGATGCCACCTTATCTATTAATTTTCTTCAAGGCACTGGTATTTTATGCAAAATAATGATGTAAAACTCTAAGTAGAAAAATCAGGAGGCTTTGCACTTTTTGAAATTGCATTAATTTGGGAAGTCTTAGGCAGTGTGTGCCTCTTAGCTGCAGCAGGGCAGGCAGCTTCTGGAAAGCAAGCATAGTGGCTGGCAACACTCACGGAGTCTGCAGATCACAGGGAATCACTGTAGGAAGTTTATACAATTGATTAAAAGATATTCTGCCCAGTCATCAAAAATGGAGCCTTGCAATATTTGTAATGATGTGCTTTGTTCTAATCTTTGCTTGCATAGTATCAGAGGAACATCTATTTCTAGATAAAATAAATGTAAATGGATATAACTTAGCCTGACAAGGTTATCACTCTCCAGTTGCTGGAGGTAAGATGAGAGAAAATATATTCACTGTCCTGTTACCAATAAAATTCTAGAAACTCACAGGTAGAGAATTTGCTGCTTTTGGGGCTGGTACAGCAGGTCTCTGAGTGGCCATGCAGCAGAAACAGCAGTTATTCGTGTGTTCCACAAAGGTGAGTTTGAAGAAGCAGTAGAGATTTTATAGCAGCTGAAATATAAATACAGGAGAAAGGCAAATGTCTGAGGATGAGTCAGCCGAGAGGTGAATGCATTTACTCATAAGTGGGCTGTTTTGTAGATCACATTGAGACTTCTTAGCCAAGATAAGGCTGCAGAGTCTGGGCTTGAACTTTTTAGAAATCTTTGATTAATTGCTAGTGGATGATCCATCTAAAATGTTCCTGCCTCTCTCCCTCTTTCTTTTATTCAACTCCTGTTTCTTCAGCTTTCTGTTCTCTTGCCTTTTCCTTTTCCTCTGTAATGTTTTTTCTCTAATTAAATATAAATAAAAAGGACTGCATGTTCTGTGCTGTCACTTATGATACATAACTTCTCAGTAGAAATCCCACATTCAGTAGTGATTTTAACTGACAGATTGTAATTAAATAAAGATAGATGGTTTATACGTTTCAACTGTGTATCTGCATTTCTTGTCTTCTGTGTGGTTTTGTTTTCCAAGTTAACTGACTTTTAACATGTGTACATGTATAAATATTTCTGCTTTTCTGTCTGATCAGATTAGTATTATTTAGGTCACCTCTAGTCAAGCAAGCCATGCTGGTATGGCAATGTCAGCTAGGGGAGGGACGGGTTTGGGTTGTTTCTTGGGTTGGTTTGTTTTTTTTTTTCCTGTCTAACTGGGGAAAATGTGAGTTTAATGTGCAGTGAAATGAGAAGAATCCACAAAAGGACACAACAAAAATTCATGCTTTTTTTCCCCCTTTTTTTTTCTGAGAGACCTAATTTTCCTTTGAGTAAAGCTCCACAGGTGAGATTGGTGTTCTTTTTCTTCCTTTTCCCCCCTTTCGCGGTGGTCCGTGCGCTGCTGGCGGCGGAGCGCGGCTGCCAGCATGGCTGCGCGGCGCGGCCCCGGCGCAGAACTCCTGCGGCAGCCGGAGCGGCTTCCCCGGCCGCGCTTCGGGGATGCGCAGGGTCCGTC
>VZRQ01006258.1:2259-59538 GCA_013397975.1 Machaerirhynchus nigripectus
CCGGACTCGTCCCTCGCCGCCAGCGTCCCGTTGTGTTGTACCCTCTGCCACGAGCGCCTGGAAGACACCCACTTCGTGCAGTGCCCCTCCGTCCCCTCCCACAAGTTCTGCTTCCCCTGCTCCCGGCAGAGCATCAAGCAGCAGGGAGCCAGCGGGGAGGTGTATTGCCCCAGCGGGGAGAAGTGTCCCCTGGTCGGCTCCAACGTCCCCTGGGCCTTCATGCAAGGGGAGATCGCCACCATCCTGGCCGGAGATGTGAAAGTGAAAAAGGAGAGGGACTCGTGACTCGCCTGCGCTCGCCGCCCGACGTCACCTTGAACTCGAACTGCTCGAATTNTGTAGACTTCATAAACATGGCTGTATAATTTTGATTTTTTTGAATACATTGTGTTTCTATATTTTTTGAAGACAAAAGGTATGTACTTATTATAAAGGCATTTCTTCTAATTCTTCTCTTTTTTTTTCTGTTTTGTTTTTCTTTTTTTCCCTTTTGTTATAGCAACTATTTGTTGTGCTTCCCTGGTGACAGTTACTGTTCAATGTAGGCTGTGACTTGCGCTGCTTTTTTTAGAGAGCACTTGGCAAACCAGAAATGCTTCTAGCTGTATTTGTATGCACTTGTTTCTTCTGTTTTTTCTTTTCTTTTCTTTTTTTTTTTTTTAAATGCCAAATACACTTTCTGACATTGTAAAGATTGCCTTACTGTCTGTGATTCCTTATTCCTGGCCCCTGTCCTGTATAGCTGGTCGCATGCAGGCTTGGTCTGAGGCGGTTGGGGACAAGAGTGGCTAGCCAAAGCAGGCATGCCCTTTGCCATCCCACTGGCCAGGCGAGCTTAGGGAGCAGCAGGGCTTTCTCCCAGAAGTGCGTGGCTCGGGTTGCGATGGAAGATCCTTCAGATCCAGTCCCAAAATGCTCACTGTTTCTCAAGGGAAGTTGCCACCAGAGTAGGATGTGGAGAGGTGTCCAAGAGGCGCTGTTGAGTTAGGGATTTCTGGGTTTGTTTGTTTTTGGTTTGGTGTTTCGGGTTTTTTTTTTTTAAGGCAAAGTTTACCGCAGTTCTCGTGATCAGTTGTAAGATTACAAAACTGCATTTATTCACCAATTGCATACCATAACGTGGAACTTTGATAATGAACTTAGCTACATGATTGGCGAAGGTGCCAGTGTAGCACTGCCATTTCTGAAGGTCTTCAGTGTCACTTGTGGGGCTTTTGTGTCTTTGGACAAAGCTGGGGATGTGGGGAAGAGACTTTTATTTTACTTTAATTTTCAGATAATGCATATGGATTTTGATTTTGCTTATCAGTCACCTCTAGTGCTGTTGCTATTGTTACTATCGCTGACCCGGTGTTTCCAAGTAGTGGCAGGTACGGTGTGGTACAGTGACAGCAGTGACTGAGGCTCTGCCAAATTGCCCACGGGCATATCAGTGACAGCCCAAATGTGGGTGGAGGAAACCTGTAATTTCCTTATTACGTATGCTTGAAACAAACCTACTGCTATTCTTTGAAAATGAAAATATTAACTGGTTGAAATGAAAGCAATTAGGGCTGCACATAATGGCCCTGGCCCTGCCTTTTAAGCTACTTTGGAGAACTCTTTTGTAAAGCCACTTCTTTTGATCACGCTTCTGCATCACCAAGCAGACTTCTAAAATCAATAAATCATTGGTTACTAGAAATAGTTCAAGTCTTATAGTGATGTTTTTGTGCTGTTTATAGTTCATTGGCAACACTGCAGCTGTACGAGCCCTTCTGTCGAGGTGTTTATAACTCGGTTATATGCGGTTGTTTCTGAGCAAAAGGGTGGTGAGGTCGTCCCTTCCCAGGGACCAGCTAATAAACGCTTCCAGTATCGGAAGAGGACGGGAAAAATCTGTTCAGCCAGCTATAAAATGGAAGAATTTTGGGTGCTTTTTAGTCAACTGTTCTTATTGTGGTAATGTTCAAACTGCAATTTAATGCAGAGTAGTTTCTTTTTTTTTTTGGAAGACTACTTTTTTTTTTTTTTAAGGAAAAGAAATGGTCATTATTAGTATTTGAAGATCAGAACTGCACATGCACAGTAATTTTCTATGAAGTGTTTAATGAGCACACCCACTACATTGTGTTCCATATTACAGGTCAATGTAATATTAAATAAGACTTGCATGATAAACAAATTCATTGAGTCAATATTACGCTTTAAAACTTATAGTCAAGATTGGTGTCTTATGTAAACACATTTAGCTAATTTGAAGAAAACGCACATTATATATATATATATACCTATACATATACCTATATATAAAAAAAAATGCCAACTGTAAAGGATTCTTTGGAACCACTATGATCTGTGTAAATGTGTATTTAGGCACTTTATTAAAAAAAATGGAATTTGAGCTTATAGATGGTAACAAGTTCTTCAAAGTTGCTTGGCATAATACCTTACATGGGATGAATGTTTTTGATTTAGGTGGTATCCCTATGCTTAAAAAAGAAGCAAAACTGAATTCCAAAGCCTGCCTAAAAAAGCCCCCCCTCCTTTTGTGTCATCAGGTGTCCCAGCTGTGAGCGTGCCGAGGGTGAGACCTGCTCCTGACAAAGTACACCCTTGTTTTGGGGCCGAGGGACGTTGGTGTGACTCGGCGGAGAGGCCTGTAAGGAAGCACACCTTCCTCCTCCTCCTGCCAGCCGCCCACTCCTGCAGCTCTGTGACTCCTGGAGAGGATGGAAACTCCCCAGCCGGCGATGCCAGGCAGTGGCCCAGAAACAACATAGATGGAAAAGAAATGGCACATGGTGGCTATACTCACTCAGCTGACTTTCAGCCCCCAGCCAAGTCTAATCTCCACCATAAAACTTCAGAACTGCAAAAGAAAAACAAACACACAAACAAACAAAAAGAAAATTTGAGGGTGTTCATACATAGCTCATTCTTCTCACATTGAATGTTGCTTTTTCCTTTGGGTTGCTTTGCTCAATTACAGTAATGCTCCAGTGGATTCTCCCTTTATTACTACTTCCTGGGCTACAAGCTTTTTTCTTTTTTTTTTTTCTTACTATTTTGAAGTGCTTTAGCTGGAACAGTGCTACTGTTAATATTCCTTTTTAAACTTTTTAAAAGGTGATACTGTAACTTGTGTAGTATTAAAAGTGTTTTAATGAAGGATGTGTGATTATGATATTTTTTTTTCCAACCCACTTCCATGACTTTTTTTTTCAAAGATACGTTTTCCCGGCAGTTCAGCTGCATGGTGCTTTTGTTGATAGCTGCTAAAATAACCTGCTGCCAGTTTGGCATTTTATGTTTTGTTTCTCTTTTTTACTTCTGACACTAAGCATAAGGAAACTAGGAATTTTAAATACTTACTGCATTTTTTTGTATGTAAAAAACTGAAAACTTCAAAAAGCTATAGTTGCCCAAGTACAATGTTATTTTAATTTTTTTTAATACTGTCCTGACATGTATTTGTAAACAGACAACAGTATGGGACAAGAAGGGATGTGTGGAGCTGGTGGGTGCTGCCCTGTGCCTGGGTCCCAGCGGGTGGGAAAGGTGCCACACAAGGGAGGCTTTGACCGCCTTTGCAGTGGCCTCAGAAAACCTGGTATGTTTGAGAGCTCTCTTTTTAGACGTGCTGTAAACCAGGCCATGGCAACCGCGTGTTTTTATGAACTAGCACTTAGGCAAAGGGTATAAATACATTTGAGAGTGCTCTCTAGTGGCTTGTTCTGTCAATAGAGCCCCTGGATCCTTTCCTTCTGCACCCGGTCCAAGCCCTGCTCGCCTGTCCATCCAGCTGGCAGGGCGGTGGCTCTCGGTGGGATGGGATGGGGCGCTGCTCTGGGGACACCCGGCCACCTGCCCGCCTGCAGTGGCGATTGCACCGCTCCGTGTGTCTCACTTGGCCCCAAAGTGGTGTGGGACACCCCGTGTGCTGTGCAGGCTGTTAGGGTGCAGCTGCGGCGGCCTCCGGCCTCACCAACACAGCCTCTCCGCAGGAGGGAGGAGAAAACACTGGAGTGTGTGGAAGCTACTGGCATCAGGGTTAGCTGAGCTGCTTGTAGCCCTGACTCTACTGCTTCACCACAGCAGGGCTATGTCCAGTCATCAGGCTTGAAAAGACTCAGCCCACAGCATTTCATGTTTCTCCTCCTTGAACATCTGCGTTTAGGTAGCTGCAGATGCATCTTTTGAAAAATAATTGAAAAAAACCCAAACCCAACCACTACCTTTCCTCAAGTGGATTCTTGTCTCTACAGATGCCATAGTCCAGCCCAGTATAAACTACCTTCAGTATATGCTCCTGTAATGAGGAGAACAAAAAAAGAGAAAAGAAAGAAAGAAAAGAAAGAAAAGAAAGAAAAGAAAGAAAGAAAGAAAGAAAATGAAAGAAAGGAAAGAAAGGAAGAAAGAAAGAAAGAAAGAAAGAAAGAAAGAAAGAAAGAAAGAAAGAAAGAAAGAAAGAAAGAAAGAAAGAAAGAAAGAAAGAAAAGAAAGAAAATGAAAGACTGAATAAGAAAAAATTTTCCCCTGTTAAAACAGAAGATGGGCTTGGGTAGCATATGGATGCACTTCCTGCAGAAGGTGCACTGCAGCCAGTGACCCTTGCCACTTGCCAGGCATGGCCATGGAGCAGCCCAGCTGCCCTGCCCTGATCCCATGTAGGCCACCAGTATTCCTGAGTCATCCTCCTTCCCCTGCCCTTTGTTCCCAGGAGCAGATGCCTTTCCTCTGCCAGGGCCCAAGGTCAGGCAGTGCTCGAAGCAGATGAATGGAGTGCCTGCTTATCCACTTCATCACCCGGAGCTGCTGCGCTGCTCTAGAGGTAACTCTTTCATTGCCTCCAGACAGCCTCTGGAGCATGCCATGGGCTTTGAGCACTAAGTGTGGGGTTCAAATTCTAATCATGGAACTCCCTGAGAGGCTAAACTCTCTCTCCTGGGAAAGAATAAACACTGACATCTCCCATAGAAAGCTCCCAAGTGCACGTTAGTGCCCATATGGCTGTCTTGCTGGCTGGCATAGGTACACTGAAGATGGGGTGACAGCTCTGCAGGTATTTTTAGACATACTTCACCTAACTTTGCTTTTCTTTCTGCCACTCCAGAGCTGGTTTTGTAGAGACTGGAATAGAAGAGTACATGCTAAACCCCAAAATGTTGCATCAAGTTGAAACCCCATATAAAACAAACTTAAAGGAAACCAGGAAGTGCTTTTCAGAGGCTTCTCACTGTACTAGGTGTTTCTTCATCTCATCACCTGAGACTCAGTGAACACCACAAGAAACATCCCTGCCCATTAGCTCCCATCTCTAGCAGCACTGGAGAGAGTTCACAGTAGGTGTGAGAACCTGCTCTGCCTGGCACAGCACCCGGCCATGACCCCGTCTTGGGATCCCTTTGTCTGCCCCCCAACCTGCTGCCTCCTGCTCTGGTGGTCCCTAGCTGTGGGGTGCCCTGCTCCCATCCTAGGGTGCCCTGTCCAGGGCTGTGGGGTGTCCTTCTAGGTGGGCAGCTGTGGCTTCCCTGAGAAATAAATCCTGGGGAGCCTCCAATTTGGAGGCACCTTGGAAGTGTTCAAGGCCAGGTTAGATGGGGTTCTGAGCAACCTGATCTCGTGGAAGTTGTCCCTGCCCATGGCAGGGGGGTTGGAACTGGATGATCTTTAATGTCCCCTTTCAACCCAAACCATTCTATGAGTCTATGATTTTCAGCTGCTGCCTCTGGGAAGGACTGCATTCAGTCTTTACTGCAAAAATGCCAAGTCTGCATTGTCTTTTACCCTCTTTCACTATAAACCACTTACTTCCCCCACCCACTGCCAGCCCAGAGAAGCCTCATGCTGTTTTGTTTTTTCCTTTTTGGCAGCCCTTTAAAAACAAGCAGGGGATAAGTACACAGAGATGAAGAGGGTTGTTGGTTCACCAGATTGCTTCCTTGCAGTGGCAGAAAGTCCAGCCGTTCCCACGCTGCTGGGTGGGAGTGGCAGGCTGCTGGTGGGGAGGTGTGCACGTGGTGGGCTTCGGGAGTGCCCCAGCTGCAATGGGGGCCTCACCCTGCCACCCACTCAACCAGGGGCACGAGAAAGCAACTGGACCTTCCCCTTCATCCTCACATGGTTTTGGGTTTTTTTTCTTCTTTTGCATCTGTGAGCTGAAGGAGGCCTGATTTTTTTTTTTTTGGAGGGGGGTGGTTTGAGTAGATACCCTTAATTTTTTTCAACCAGAAATCCATGTTTTCTCAAACCATTTTCTAACCTTTTTTTATAGGTGTGTCATATTCTTCAACTGTATGTAGAAAGGGACTTACAGATGTTAGACAACAACTGCATAACAGAATGAGGCATTTAATTTTGTCCAGACTATTTACAAGTTGTTTTTTTTCCCCCCCTCTACCTTATTCAGGTGGTGCTAAGCACTAGGAACAAATAATTTTCTCTTTTAAGATGTATCACCCCTCAGCTGATAGTTAGGAAACTCTAAAATCAGGGTACTGATGAAAGACTTCAATGCAAGCACAGGAAGGTGATGCTGATCATCACATTTCTTTCACTTCAAGAAAAATCGGGAAATAAATCAGCTTCTGCACACTGACTCATGCCTTTGCAGATCCTACTTCAGGAATTGCAGGGAAGTAAAACCAGCATAAGGACCACTTTTTCCATCACGCTTTCATAACTATTCATACTGCAATAATTTAAAAAATCCAAACACGAAGTTCCCTGTGATTTTGTGGTGGTGATTAAATAGGATTCTATCCATCTTCCACATGAGAATACAACTAGGGCAACCTCCCCTACAGAAATTACAGAGGGAAGGTGTTATTTTCATTGCAGAAAGTACCATGCTCTCTTTATTAACTCTGGGCAACACAACATGTCATGCAGTAATGGCACTGGCTATGGGCTTCCCTGCACCTGGAAAGAAGGGGGCTGGATGGGCCCAGCTGGGGCTTTAACTTGCTCTAATTAGCTCAAAAATTCTGCTTAGACATCCATTCTGGTTTTCCTGACAGAAACAAGGCATAATAAACATTTTTACATTTGCTTTTTAATTAGTATTTTGATGTTTACTCTCATAGTGAGAGCTCTTCCATTTGTGTAAGCCCTCTGCTTTGCTTTGGAGATAAAAATAACCTGTGCCCTGTGCCTAATTGAACCATTATGCACCTTTATGCCCCCAATTAATATTTTTTATAATCCAAATGGTTATTTTAGCTTACTAGTTCTGCTTCTTTGGGTTACTGTGGTTCTTTGTCCAGACCTCTTTGTCTGACCATGTTAAAATTAACTTGTGATGGTGGATGGCTGATTTCAGCTCCTCTCCTTTCCTGCACAGTTTGGGTATTTCCTGAAATCTGCCTCTTAATGGGGAGGCTCTCCAGCTAGTAAGACTTTCTGGGAAAGGTGGTGCACTCTGGGTGGTTAGTCATTTGGCCTCTGGCCACCCCTCAGGGAGGGCTCACAGCAAGGGCTCTGGGGGTTTTGTGTGGTCCCGGCACTGGCGAAAAGGTGTGAACCAGCCATGCTGCTTCCCGGTTATCTTCCGAGCAGGAACATTTTGAACTGCAGCAGCAGCATGTGTTTCTTCATCCTGTGTCACAAAAGTTTCCTGACATTTAGTGTTTTGGGGCGGATCCCTTCCTTTTCTTTGAAGAGTGCCAATTTCAGTGCTGCTTTTGATGGATAACAGTCCATGAAGCACTGGAGCAACACCAATAAATGTGGCCTGCGTAGGAAAGCTTCCGGGTTCCCTTTTTAGCTGTTCCTTGGCTGCACAGGGACAGGAGTACCAGCCCTGCCAGCCTCCCTTTCTCCCTTCCCCTGCTGCTGGCAGCACCTTCCTTGGGGGAGAGCCTTGAGAGGTGCCTGGAGGGGAAGGGCAGTCCAAGAGGGCTGGGTTTCAGCCATACTGACCCTTCTCACTGTGTGCAGCCTCAGGGCTCATTTAAGCTCTCTCCAAACAGCTCCAAAGAGGTGCTTGGCACAGCCCATTTTGTCCTGATTGTGATGGTGCATTCACCCCTGTTCCTCTGAACCACTTTGTGATATAAGGAATTCCTATCAGGCCTTGGGCTCTGTATAAAGAATTGGCCAATGAAGCATCCCTTGACTGTACCAGGAAGTCTTGCATGGCCAAGGTGGTGAAAAGAGCAGGAATAATCAGTCATCTCCTGACAGCCTTGGAATTTTGCTTACCTGAATTGTAGCCTGAGCGGAATGCTATCATTATTACTGGACTTTGGAGAATTCCAGTAATTACCAAGCCAGATTGTGTTCAGGATGGAAATCTGTGGACTACTAAAGCCAGTCATCTCACAACCTTAAGAACAGTGGTCCCATGTAAGGCCCCTTGAGCTCTCCTGGACTACAGCAGGCTGCCACCAGTATCTCCCTGAGTGGGACACCTTTTGGAGCTCACAGACTATCAAGCTTGCAAAGTCCTGAGAACCATCCAAGAAAGCTGACAACAGGGCCTGGACTGATACCCTCCACTCCTTGAGGCTCAATCCTTGCCTGCTGAGAAATGCCGAGGTACTTGAAGTGAGTGTTTCAGTGACCTCACAGTAAATAGAAAGGATGGTTCTTTACTGTCACCTTCTTGAAAAGGCACAGAATGAAAAAGGAACATCTTGCAATCCTCAAGTTCAGTGAAACACTCACCAGGGAGAGACTGGTGATGGCAGTCTGAATTTGATTCCTCTTGCTTAGCTGATACGTGGCATACTCCTTCAGGTGCCCTTCCTCCCATCACTGCTCAGTAACCAAACATTGGGCTTTGTCATGGTACCCACAAGTGTATCAGTGAGGGTCCAAATTGCCGGGAGCTGTTGTACAGTCAGGCAAGAATGGTTTAAGGAAATGGTAAACAATACCTGTGAAACAGTTGGTGTCATCTGGGCTTCATTTACTTTTAAAATGGGATTAAGAAAGGCAAAATAAGGTGAATTTCCTCACGAAGCAAAAAGCAAAGCTCATCTTTTAGGGACTGAATTGCTGACCCTTATTTAGTTCAAAACACAAAACAGAAAAAGTGACGTTTTTCTTTTGGAATCTGTTCTTCTAATTCTAAACTGGATTTCATTCTGCCAACAGCTCTGTCATTGACTTCATCAGCTCCGTGGGACCGTTCCTATGAGTAAAGTTTCACCAGAAATGTGAGAAAAATCAGGCTTTAAGTGTAAATTATGAGTTACAACACAGACAGTTTTGCTTTAATTATTTATAAGAAATCATTTCATTATAAATAGGTTTTTCAGTTAAATGTATTGCTAGCATTACCTTGTTACTTATCCATAATTAATTAAATCATTGCAGATTTCTATGTTATTATCATTTCCATAAACTATCAATAATTCAGAAGAAATGTTGGTTCTTTCAGGGTACTTTGTATGTTCATGTAAGGCAGAAGAGCTATCTGGACCTGAGCAGAGCAAAGTTGCTCCATCCTCAAATTTTTCACAACCATGTCCTCAGAAAAACTGGGAAGGAAAGGGGCAGGGGGTGGCCAATGAGTGAAATAAAATGCTGGGTCCTGTCCCAAGCATTGCAGGGCTTTTGTCTCCATGCTGGGCATGTCCTGGCTGCTTTTCAGAATAATCAGAAGCAAGTGCAGAATTGATGGAGTGAAGGACTTGATCCACTGGTCTTCCTTTGCTCCACAGCGTTTGTGTACCTTCAAGTAAAGGCAAAAGTGGTTTTGTTGTCACTGCAAGTTTAATTTGCCTTTTGAAAAACAAGCAAGCAATGTTGTTGAAAAATTCACACGAACTAATTTTAGAAATGTTTTTCAAGTTAATTTACCTGGGAAATACAATCCTTGTTCACGAATAACACGAGGAAAACGTCATGTTTCCAAGCAGAATCTCACAAGTATTTTAAGACTTTGCTCATTGCTACTGGCATCTCACTGTTTTATAATAATTATGCAGGGCTGGGAGAATTTCTTGAAGCCATTTCTTACTGTTGCTGTCTCCTTAGCAGTGTCTTAATGGGAAAGGGTTTTGTGAGTCCTGGGATGCAAACCATGTCAGGATCAGGGGTGGGGGTGGCTGGACTCCAGTACTGGGGTGTGCTCTGTTACCCTCAAGCCCACCGGAGAGCTGGTGAAGGCAGGAAGTGGGGCAAGCATACCTGGGTCAGGCACATGGAATTTACAATAGAGTCAGGAATTGCTTCAAAGTTAAGGAAAAGAATAAGATGGGAACAGAGCTGAAGTAGTGAGCTTCATTTGAATCACTGGATATGCTCTCCAAGAGGTTTTTTGTCTGCTGGCATGTCTGTGCTGTATGTGTGCATTGGCATCTCAGGAAACCATAGGGAAATCACCTGGGAGTAAGGCTGACCACCATGTCATAGCTGGCTGGAGTGGAGCTATGTTGGATGAAGGAGTCCTGTGGCTGGTCCTAATCTCATTTCCCTACTGGGGAGAGGTGGGGAAGCACCAAATGGCTGTGCAGGGCCAAGGCAGTGCATTTTGGTGTGCACCGGGAAGGGGAGAATTGCGGTAGCACCATCAGGAGGCACCACGAGGTGCCTGGAAAAGGCCTTTTCAGAGAGAGGAGGGCTGAGTAATGTCCTGCATGCAGAGAGGTGAGCGGCATCCCTGCACCCTGGGCAGCACAGGCTCCTGCAGGCACTCCCTTCCTCCATCACTCAAAGTTAATGGAGGAAAAGAGGGAGCTGATGACATGAGAGGAAAGAGCACATGGACAGGAGCCTGTCATCCAACCTGTGTTGTAGGAGGTGGTTCTGGTGCCCCTGCATTGGCTTGGCCATAGGATACATGCAGCTGTATGCCACACACCTGGCATGCAGCTGTCTGACTTACCTTTGGCTGTAGCCACCCAGGTCACCCCAGCACGCAGGTTTCTTACAGATACATATTTAATGGGTCAACCCTTGGTTATTGCCAGGAGAGGGAGGTTTTTTGGATGTGATCCTCTGCAGCAGGCAGTTGGATGCTGGTGACAGCTCCTCTTCTATCCCCTTCCTGGTGCTCAGCCAGAGCTGGGTTCACTCTCCATCCCCAGAGCACTATTAAACGTAGCCACCCCATGGGACAGCTGGTCCCTCTTCAACACCTGCAGGGTAAGCAGCAGCTTGCCAGGCCCCACACTGGCCTTCTTTCCCCCAAGCTGGAGTTGCTGTACATGTACAGCAGCACAGCAGAGATGGGGACCTGGCCTTGGTGAGTTAGGAAGATCTCTGTTCAGAAGTGCAGAAGGAAGCAGGGGGCCTCCTGACGAAAGATCACGGTCTGATTTCTTTGTCTGGCAGACGGCAACAAAATTATGTTGTTCTTGTTCTGGAGAGTTCCCCAACCATGTAGAGAGTGGCACAGGGGAAGGAGCTGCAACATGATGCCTCTCCAAATGAGTGCAGCCTGGAGAGTAAAGCTTATAGTAGCAGCTGGGGCCTTTAACTCTCTAATCTCCCCCTTTTCATTACAACAGAGTCTCTGAGCTTTGTGTTACACCACTTGCCTTTGGCAGTATCCTGAAGAGATGAGATTCCACTGAGATTAATAAAAACGAAATGATTTGTTTGAAAATTAGCGGTTCAGACATATGGAATTTTGTGCAGAGGCACATCACTGCCCACTGCAATGGGCACAGGAGACCTGCTGTGAAACCCAGCGCTCCTATGGACACAGCGTGCTGGGGCTGCGTACCTTCTCCCTGCTCCAGCTTACCCTGGGGGAGGCAAACTCTGCTTCTGACTTTCTGGTATAGGCATGACCTGTCTTGGATCAGGCTATTTTGGCTGCTGGGTGCCATCAAGTTGTCCAGATAGCTGCTTGCTGCCACGGGGCTGCCTTGTAGTGGGGCAGAGACTGCAGACCCAGGGGCAGGGGGTTTCCCCTGCTGCAGTGCCCCAGCTCACAGGGCAGCTGGTGGGCGGCCAGAGCTGCAGTCAGCTCTGATCCTTCACCCTTTTTTCTTTGCTACAAAAAGGGATGCTCTTCATCTTGCAGGCAAGGTGCCTGCTGGTGTGTGGGGCCCCGTTTCCCACATGTCCCCTTTTCAGCTCAAAAGGGCTTAGTTGCTGCCTTTTGATGTCCCAGCCTTGCCAGAACCCCGTGCATGGCCCATAAGCCAGCCACAACTGTCCCAGCCTGAGTAAACCTCCAAAGGTGGGATTTACCCACCCTCCTCGTTGTGTTTAAGCTACTGGAACTGGCAGGTCAGAGGCAGCCTGGCCCAGGGGAGAACTCTGTGTGTGTGCATGAGCAGCAGCACAAGAGAAGTGATGCCAAAGTGAGGCCGGGCTGTCGAAGCAGCAGTGTGAGGTAGGGCTGGTTTCAGCCCCCTGCAAAACCTCCCTGTGTTTCTTCTTCCGTCACCATCCCATCATCACAGAGAGTCTGTTGCAGAGGTGTGGACAGCATGTCCCTTGCCTGCTGGAGTTCAGAGGGGGTCCACAGGAGAGCCAGCTTGCTTTCCCTTCACCCTCCTTTTCCATCCCATTTTTTTTGCCTTTTAGAGCAGATGGGAAAAACTGGGTTTAGAGGTCAATAACCCAGCTATGTCTGTACAGAGGCTGGTCAGTGAGGGGGGTGGAAATGGTCTCTCCCCCAGCCCTAGGGAGCCCTCGTTCCCCTCTGGGAATGGCATCGCAGGCAGGAGTAAGTGAACGAGAAGAAATTGCCCTGACTTAGCAAGAGGTCATGCAGAAAGATCCATGCTGGCAGACGAGACAGTGTGCTAAAGATAACTGTTTGACAAACTATATTTACTCTCCCTTTCTGGGAGGACTTACAGGGGATTTGGAGCATTGTGCTAATATAAGCCATCCAGTGCCTGCAGTGGAGGAAGCGCCTACTCCGGGCTTCTTTGCGCTTGTGTCTTTACAAGCCTTGAGAGGGGACACTGCTGAAAATAGCCTTGTCTCCTAATTGTATTCTTGGGAATGCTAATCAGCAGGCTTGTTCTTCCCACCAGCACCAACTGGGCAGCAATGCTGTGTGATCAAATGCAGCTGCTTCCCTCCCCACCACCACCACTTCTCTTGCCAGCAGCACTAGTTGTCCCTGCCCATGTTCCTTGCTAACCGGCACGGAAGGTGACCCATTTTGGAGGCTCAGAGCCAGGGAAAAGCCCATTGTCCATGTTTTCTGAGTGTTCTGGGAAACCTCCGGACTGTAGCTGGCTCTCTGCCTCCCAGAACTCCCCACCTAAACAAAGGCAATGGGGGGTAGTGCCGGACAAACGGACGAAAGAGAGAATCCTTCTAAACAGTCATGACTTTTCAGCTGATGCTCAGTAAGCTTTCCATCACACAGGAAAAGAGGCACTTGAGATTTTGAGTATGCAGTAACCATGACAAATACAGAAGTACAAAAACAGCTCTAGGCAGCTAGAAAGAACAAATTAGCCATCTGTACCATCTCTAGCTCCTGAAAGTAAACATAAACACAGACCCACACTGAAAAGGACTGTACTAATAATAAATCAATTAGCTCCACCAGCCCTTGGAGGCAGCAGGGGGTGAGGGGCAGGGACCGGAGGAGCAGATTCCTCCCTGCCTCCCTTCAGGCTGGATCTCTGGGCATACGAAAAACTCTCCTAAGGGCTGGAGAGTGAGGATCAGGGTGCTCCCATTGTGAGTGACAGCGGGAGTGACACCATGGAAAATCTTCACCCTGGGGGGAGGGGAAGAGAATGTCCAGCATTCATATTTCAGAGACTTCCTTTCCCAAGCCCCAGCCAGTGAGGGTCTTGTGATCCTTCCTCTCCCCTCTTCTTCAGGCACAGCAGGGTGTTGGGAAGTTTATAAATACAAGCAACTGTTTGCTCTAGTCCAGCTCTGACCACAGGGATAAATGGTGCACCGGGCTGGCTCCTCTTTCCTTACTCCAAATTTATCCCTGATTGACTTGCCCATCCTGTGGCCACCATTCATAATACTCAGCTTTCTTCGTCTCTTACTGGTGTCTCCTTATATGCCAAACACCCACAGAGAGCTGCCTTAAAAAAATCATCCTCTTGCGATGCAGAGGCACCAGAGTGGTGTGGGGTGGGTGGGTGCAGCAGTGCAGCCCTTTTGGGAGCTTTATTCCTCTCTGTTCTGCACGGTGGGTGTATTATTCCAGAGAAGAGTGAAGAGGAATGGGATTTGGTAATAAACTACCTCTGTATTGTGGGAGCCTGAACCCCTCTGCAGTGTGAAGACCAAGACATTTACCCTGTAAAGGATATCTGTCATGTTCTCAAGAAAGGGAGACAGACCCTCAGTGCTGCAAACCACAGCTGTTCTCCTCACAGCCACCTCAGAGGTCAGTGTGCAGTGCTGCATCCCACCAGCTGGGAAAGGACAGTGATAGGACATGTCTCCATGGACACTTTTCATGAGTCTGCTGACCGGCTTCCACTTTTGAGTCCCCTAGGCTGTCCCCAGCTCCTGTGACAGGTGCAAGGGCTGTGTGTGAACTGCTGTGCTCACCTCAGGGGATATGAAGACGAGAAGCTATGCAAGGCATGCTTGCAAAGTCACATTGCCATCTCATTGCTGGTGAACTCTGAAGGCACGAAGGAATTTGCTGTTACTGTAAAGTTCTGCACTAGCTGTGCTTAATCACATCCCTTTGGGGAGGGCACAAGCGAGTGAAACTTGAGTTGGGGGCACAGATTGGGAGAGCAATGCAGACTGGAGGAGAAAACAAACACACCCATGAAAGGGTGGCCTAAAATCTGTCACTGTCAGAGAAAGAGCAACAGCCGCATCTATCTAATAGCACATACCATTGGGGTAGGAACTCTTTACTGGTGTGTGACCTTCAAGTCATTGCCAGGAATAGATTTTGGCTCAAATTTCAACCCTAAGTAAAGCATCATCTCCTGTCATGATTTGGAAGCTGAGGCATTTCAGTTTCCAGAAACAAACAAAGCTCACAGGAGGCAGCCCAATGGCCCTGGCTGCTGCAGAACCCAGCACAGCAGCACCTCCGGAAACAGCTGGGCTCTGTGTTTTGGGAATGATACAGGGCAAGGGGACTAGATGGGCTTAATTCCCTCTGTCCTTGCCTTTGTACGTTGTGCCTGTGCACTGTCTAGCCCTCACTGAAGCTGCTAATGCAGCTGCATCTTTTCTCCTAGTATGTAAGAAAAAAATCTTTTCAGTTCGTTCAAAGGACTGAGTATTTTGAACAGTGTAATTTGGTTGTTGTCCCAGGCTCTTGCTGCTGGTTTCCATACCAGAGCTGTGTTCTTTCCAAAGATCCCCAAAACCAACAGATGAAGGGAAGCACAGCTTTTGAAGGGACAAAGGCTTCCCTTCAATTTAGCAGAGATGCATGAGGGGACCCAGGGGCCAAACAGCCTTCTATTTTCCATGGCAGCTGTTACGCACAAACCAAATTAACCAAGTCTCCCACTTTGACACCCTCTAACCTGTTTTATGATGGTGGCTGAAAAACATGGAGTGCTCTGCACCATATGGAAACAGCAGCCCAGTGAGTTGAGGGCAGTGTTGGGGGTGAGGGGACACAAACCTCCTTCCAGGTGCTCTGCTAGCCAGGTCGCAGTCACAAGCCCCACCCCGGGCACTGCCGGGCACTGCTCCCCTCCTGCTTTCTGAGATGGCAGTGTTGGAAGAAAACAAAGCACATACTGTTCTGGCAGTAAGAGAAGATCCCTGCTCCCAGCAGGGGTTTCATCAGCACTTAGAAATGGGGTCCTGGCTCCCCTACTTCTGCAAACTGAGGTTAGATTCACTTCCTCAGACCTAGCAGCCCACAGTGGGCTGCAATGACAAGGTCACGGCCACATACAGCTTGTGTTCCTCCAGCAGGCAGACAGCATGGGCATGAGGCCGAGAGAGGGAAGAGGTGAAAACAACATATGAAGGCCCATGCACACTCTGCCTCTCACAGCCCAAAAGTGAGAGGCCTCAAAACCAGCCTCAAGAAGAAAATGTTTTGCTAAACATCACCCGAAACGAGAGGTTTCAGTAAAAAGCCATGCCTGATACATACCCAGGACCTGGGGAACTAAAATGAGAATCAAGATGAGCTCCTGAGAGCATGTGCTGGTGGTGCAGGGGGAGACTACTGCTTTTAACTCCAGTACTTAAACCACTATCACTTCAGGAGCATTTTTTGTGCTTGTTTGATATGTCACTTCAGCAGCCTCTGAGGAGATTATATGCCTTTTGTTGGTGGCTGTGTCCGCTCGCTCTGCCTAGCAAACTCCAAGTCACAGAGGGCACTACCCACTGCAGAGGTAGGATGGCTGTATGGCAGCCTTTCAGAAGCAGAGGAGCAGAGAATATTTAGAAGGACTGTTTAACTTTCTAAAGCCTGCCACCATTATTTGCCTTCGCCCAGGTGAGCTGCATACTGCTGCTGTATAGACCCACCATTGCAGCCACTTCACAGAATCACAGAACTGCTGGGGTTGGAAGGGATGTCTCGTCCATCGTCCAGTCCAACCCTCCTGCCGTGGCAGGGTCACCTTGAGCAGGTGAAGCAGGAATGCGTCCAGGTGGGTTTTGAATGTCTCCAGACAAGGAGACTCCACAAGCTCCCTGGGAGCTTCCAGTGCTCTGCCACCCTCAATGTAAAGAAGTTCTCCCTCATGTTGAGGTGGAACTTCTTGTGTCTCAGTTTATGGCCATTGCTCCATACCCTGTCACTGGGCATTACTGAAAAGTCTGGTACCTTCCTTTTGGCACCCACCTTTGAAATATTTATGTGCATTAGTGAGATCCCCTCTCAGCCTTCTCTTCTCCAGACTAAACAGGCCCATCTCCCACAGTCTCACATCAAAAGAGATACTCCAGACCCCAAATCATCTTTGGCCCTCTGCTGGACCTTCTCCAGGTCCTCCTTCTCTCGACTAGTCAGATGTAGCAAGGAAAGACAGATAGGAAACCATCAGGACCGACAGGAGAGGTTTTGCACTCACTGTGCACCACTATAAATGAGCATGGGGTGTGTGGCAGAAGTCCACCATGCCTCATAAAAGCCCAGCACAGCTGGATGTAAGCATGCTTCTTTCAAGCTGCTAAGAGAACACTGGGCAAGAAAAGCCTAGTTGTCCCCTGTCAACCTGCCATTTTCCAGCACTAGAAGTGGTGGTGGGCATGGATGCTGTTATCTGCAGCCCTATGTTTCCTGCTGGCATTAGGATGTTTAGCAAATCCTGATTTTCTTCCAGCAGGTAACGGATGACTCTGTAGGTGAAATCCAGCATAAATGGAGCTGGGAAGAAGATATTCTGTACAAGGAGCCTGTGGCTGGCAGGAGATGCCGTGACACTTTAAGTCTGTAAGGATGTTGTCAGAGCTGACAGAGCACCAGCCTGGTATAGCTAAAGGAAAGTAAGGTCTTCGTAGGTTTAGGCCTACCATCCTACACAGACACAGTAATGACTGCTGTGCCTTTTATCCTTCTGAAAATATTGCATAGGATTGCTTGATTCCCAGTGGATTGGCAGAGAGCAGGGGGAATGCTGGGAAGGATTTTTTTAGGTCCTTTTTTTTGGGGAGGGGTGTTTATTTTAGAAGCCAACAGCACTTCTCTGTAGTACTGTAAAATAAAAAAAGAAAAAAATAAAAGCTGATGCACTTGAAATTGCCTGAGCTACTGGAGCAGAAAACCTAATGATGCTCTGACGCTGCACGGGAGCCTGCTCCTGGGCATTTTTGGAGCCTGAAACCCACAGCAGTCCCCTGCTGTAAGTGGCCAGAAGGAGCTTTTTTGTGTGCGGTAACTGTCAGACAGACAGGGTTCAGCTTATTACCGCATCCAATAGGTATGACAGATGCCCTTCAAACCCATGAGATAACTCCTGATGGTTAATGCTCTCCCCCAGTTCCTGCCCAGTCACAGTCCGTATCTGTACATTTGGATGAAGAGGCACTGTGTATTCAGTGTGTATTCAGGATTTTCAAACCTTGTATCTCCTGCATTCACGTCTTTTAAGAGATCCTCTCTTACAGCCATACATGTAAATAGGGTAGATGTGTCCCTTCCTCGGGTCTGCCTTCTTCAGGATAAAAGAGGTGCAATCAGGAGTACTGAGAGGGTTTCTGCGGCATGGCAAGGAAAATCCTTCAGTTTACGGATCATTACAAAGCTCCTGAAAATTAAACCATTTTTCATATATAATGAACTGTGCATGTGCTGTACAGCAATAAAAATATCAAAAGTAGTACTAAGAGCTAATGTGGGCCATAAATACCCCCTTGTATTTGTAATATTTTCATAGGGCCATTATAACTAAAATATAAATGGAGTTTTTATTTTAAACATTTAATATTAATCAAATGGTTATGAAGTACATAACAAACAACTGTGACATATTCACGGCCTAAGTAATAAAAATTAAATGGGTGGTGAATTCTTGTGAAAATTTAATTTGCAAAAGAAAGAACATTGCATTAATAAGACATAATTATATCATCAAATATTTACCATTATTTGCTGGAATCCATTTTATTTTTATTTTACACAATAAAACAGTGTCTACATAAAGCAGCAGGCTGGGCCCCATCCAAACACTTTTTGTTCCCCCAGGTTGAGCAGGCAATATGCTTTTAACTCAGCTTTTGCTACTTTGTTTCACTGCTTTCCTCTAACAACTCCAAATGCTACATTTAGAATCCTGACGTTTCTTCTTCCTTATTCAGTCCACACCAGTGAATTATTTCAACCCACATCTCTATAGAGAATAAGTAAAGTGTTTCCAAGTTCCTTTGCAGACCTGGGTCAGTGGGTGAACAACATCGGCTGTCTGCTGGGCACTGTCACAGAGCAGCCACCCTCACTTCTTTGAGGAACGCCGGTGTTTCCCACCACAGAAGCAGTGAGAGGACAAAACCAAGCTGAGGCTGACAAGCTGATGTCCCTTTCCAGCCAACAGCCAGACTGAGGCTGCTGTCAGGGGTGTGTTTAGCAGAGGGTGACACCAACTGTTGGCCATACCCCTGCACTCTGTGTTTTATTCCTAGCCATGTGCTATGGTGTATTTCCTGCCTAAGATGCTCCTGCAGAGATGGAGGATCCTGATGGGATTTCCAAGCAAACAAGGCATGCCCTGAGCATCTGGGCAGGGTCAGTGAGGAAAGGACAGCCCAGGTTGTAGCAGCATGCTTTTGAACCAAAGCTCTGTGTTCCAGGATGGTGGTTTTTCTATCAGATTTTGCAAGGCACAGTTGCTGCCACCCAGTTTTGTGCTGCACTTGTTTTAGACAGCCTTCACTCAGCTCAGCCAATGCTGAGAGACTCAGAGGGTTCTTTGGGGTTTTTAGGTTAATTTGGAAACTTCACTGATTATACACCTGCCAGCATAATTTACACCTCTGAGGATTGGGTTGATTAGAGAATCAGTGTGAATGATTTATTTTATTCATTGAAGGCAGGGCTATGAGTGTGCTGCAGCCTGCAACTGAACTGATATTTCCTTTAATTGTTCAGCTGGGTCCCTGGCAAGCATGAGCTGAAGCTGCACAAACTCACTCAGTAAACATTTCTAGTAGCCTGACCTTCAGCAGTCCTGCTGAGCCAAACCAATCCCCTCTTGTCTTCTAGCTACAAGCTTGTGGTTCAACGCCCCCATGGGTGCACACTGCACACAGGAGCAGCTTTTGACTTTGGATGGAGGCAAGTTTAAGTCAGACACGAGGCCCTAATGCCTGATGCTGGCAGCAACAAGAGGCTGAGCATGGGACAATGTGCATTACCCCCTGTTTTCAGGCTGCTGCTGTTACCCAGGTGCCACCCAGGTGGCAAGCCCATGTCTTTTCTGTCTTGTGGGCAAGAATGCTCACTGCCCTGGTACCTGGAGAGATTGAAGGGAAGGGAGAGCAGCAAGCAAGAAGACAGTGCTGGATGGTGCTGCTGTTATTTATATTGTTAATGAGGAGCATAATGGAATAGAAAGCACACTTTAAAAACTGTGAGTTCCTCCAGGTGGGGAAGCACTATTTGCAAGCACTTTGGAGGGCTGGAAGTCAAAGTGGTCTTGGCAAATGGGACTAACGGTCTGAGATCAATAAACCGAAATTCAGTACAGGGGAGAGCTCAGCACACACTTAGAAGGAGGACTCAAACACGTAATGATCCTGTGGGGAAGTGCCAGGCTGGCAGCAGCAGAGCAGGGTGGGTCTGGGCGAGTGGCAAGGCAGAAGATGGAGGTCTGGAATGGGGAAGGGGCCAGGCGGGAGGTGCCAGAGGTCATGCCAGATGTGGGTCCGGGGAAATCACCATTTCTCCCTCGTCAGGACTGAGCCAGGAAGAGAACAGCATCCTGCTGATCCAGGGATGATGCAAGTGAGCATGGAACAGAGAGGGGCATGGTGGTAGGCTGGAAGGCCTGGCTTACAGGGAGAGATTGAAAGAATTGGTTTGTTCAGGGCAGAGGACTAGAGGATGAGGGCAGATGTGGTAGCACGTCAAATATCTAAGGATTGTCATTAGACCAACTAGTCTTCAGGTAAGCAGAGAAGTTGAGCTCTTTCTCAGTCAGAGTGAGCTGTGTTACAGCTAGAGAAAAAGACGCTGTAACCAGCAAGTGAGGTGAGCCCTGGCTAAGCGCTGTTCCTGTCCCCAAAGATATTTTAAAAAGGTTAAACATGTATCAGTCAGGGATATCAGCTAGAAAGGGAGTGAAGGGGAGGGGAAGAGGGGCTGGATGGTCTCTTGAGCCATACATGTCCACGACTGCAGTGATTCAGATTGGGGCAGTGCCCAAAATGCGTCTGGTGAATTCCACACATGCTCAGAGTGACTCCTTATGTTGTCCTAAAATGGTCTTTGATTTTAGCAGAGAGGTCATACCTCCTATAAAATGTGATATTTAGACCATCAACAGCACTTGTACCCCAAAAGCACGGGCCATATTTTTCATATTTGAAATTATTTTCTGCAACCCTACATCAAGCCTGGCTGAGTTTTACGCTCATTCAGATCAAAGTTTCCCTACTGGCATAACTACAATGCTGGTAGTGCCAAAGCTAACATATAAGACAAATTAAATGATAAGTCACATGAAATATTGTTTCATCTATATCCAACACTAATACTGTAAGATGTCGAACCGTAACCTCCTTCCTTAAAAATAAAACGAGAAGTGCCAAAAAAGAGGTGCCAGAAAGAAAGCAGAAGCAATTCAGCATTGTGCTGGGCATTAGCTTAACTAGGAAATGGGGGTGAGGTTAAGCTGAATGAAGCTGATGTGCAGAATAGTTCAACTTAGCCAGTAATATAATAAAAAAGGCTGCTGTTTCAGGCATGGTCTGGTTAATCATCATGAGGATTAGGTACAATAGACTCAGGGATGTTGGAGCAAGAAAACTGCATTTAGACTAGGAAAGAAAATGTTTTCAGATGTTCTTATTTCAGGCTCAGCTAAATGCACTCACCTTTTCTACCCTTCTTCGTAGATGTGCCCTATGGGACCTTCAGCAGCCTGAGCTGTGCTGTGTCAGGTAACCTTCGTCTTCTCCCCCCAGAAGATAGATCAGAAGTAGCACACATACATCAGTGTATTTCACTATTTATTATATATTCAAAGACTCAGATCTTCTGGTAGGAAAGATAGCTCAAACAGAGAGAAGACTGCACATCGTGATCGCAGGGTGAAAAAACCCAAACCAAAAAGAAAATCAGGTTTTGCCACTGGTGATCCTTGCTGTAAGCCCCCTCTGCCTGCCGCTAGGTGGTAACTCCCTGGCTCGCTCGTGCTTCTTGTCGTCCACCATGGTCCCTGTGCTATTTCTTGCTCTGTTTCCCCAGTTGGCTGGGTTGTGCACCAGTGCCTTTTATGGCAGGGCAGGCGAGGCCAGTGCTTCAGCTGTGCCCCCAGCCTCTCGCTGCTGCCCCCAGCCCGCCCGTGCTCCTGGGACAGGCGGTGGGTCACAGGCAGGGTATATTTAGCTCACCAAGGAGGAGGGCTACAGCATGACATCAGCCTGGCTCGCTCCTCGCAGCCAGGCCACGCTCCACCGCCTGCCCTACACCCTTGGCATCAGCGCCTGGCGTTGCCCCGGTCACCCGCTCCTGCTCCGGCCTGCTGACGCAGGGCCCGGCCAAACTGCGAAAACAAATGGCTGAGTGCCCACGTGCTCCGCTGTGCACAGGGCAAGAGCTAGGGCAAGCCCTGTCACTCACCCGCCGCTGTCCTGGCAGCACCGGTGGGTGCCAGCACGGGTTGGGAATTTCAGTTCCTGCCTGTCTCCAGTGACAGGCCCCGGTGCCCCCGACACGCTCTGGCTGAGAGCGGCATTTATTGATATTCCAGGGTTGGGAGCGGGCTCAGAGTTCTGCAGTCACAAGAAACACACATTCCTCTGGGTTTATCCTTCCGACTTCACTGTGAGCAGCGTGACAGGAGTAGTGGTTCCAGCCTCTCTGGAGTGGTGAGCTCTGGGCACCCACTTCTTGGAGCAAGGCAGATGAGCCCCAGCTTGTTTCAACCCCCCAGGATGGAGGTTTTCCCCTCTGTTTGGCAGCCAGGAGCCATGTCTGGCAGCCAGAATTTTTTCCCTGCCTGGAATCAGGGCTTCAGCAGATGTTACGGGTATCTACTGGTCCTTAACTGCAAAAGGGGTCTGGCCCTTCCAAAGGAGCTGAACGCAGGCAGTGAAATGTATACTTTGTATTTTTGAGATTAATGAGGCTTCACTCACATGTGACACAGATGGCTGGATTTTTGGCAGTGCTGAGCACCTATGACTACTACCACATTCACTCAAAACATGCTGGCACGCAGAGCTCTGGAAAATTAGGCCATGTTTCTCCAGTGCAAAAGGCTTGTTGATGTGTGGGATATCAAATGTGTAAAATTATTTTCACTCTGCTTCTTAATAACAATAAAAGGATGAGTCATAATTACTTTCTGAGAACATTAAAATCCTAGACATGATGCTTCTTACACTGTACAGTGAATCTCTACAGCACAATGTATTAAATGCTCTCTTCTATTGCAAAATAGTGATGTCTAATAACTCCCAAGCTCAAGTGTCACTGCAGTATTTATAATTCACATCCATAATAACATTTTCCCATTTAGCAGTCTGGGGCAGGTGCCACAATGTGTTGTACAGCACGGGTGCAAATAATGAGATAGGGTGATGTCATTGAATAGCGTTCCTCCTAAGGGATCTAAAAATACTCTCTCCCTCTTTCTCACCTTTCATCATCGCCTGCTTTTTCCCGCCTGATGCTTTTGCACCCGTTTCCATGGTAACAGCTTCTATTGTAGCCCAGACCCTCATGCAGATGTTGTCATTGATCCAACACCTTGCGGCAGCTTTGATGGTGCATTGTCTTCTTGTTTCCCGCTCTCCTGTGTCTGTTCTCCCCGAGAAAGGATGGGTTGGGATGCTTCCTCCTGCTCAGGGCCTTTGATCTGAAGGAGGAGAAGGGAGAAAGTTATTGATTCAGCTTTATTACCAATTGTAATCCTTCCTGGAGGGCTTTCTGAGAGCTGAAATAATATGCCATGGAAACAGTTACAGGTTTGTTTGTGTGGCTGTTAAAATGGGTGCCTTAAGAAAAAAACCCCAATAGAGGAGTCGAGAATGATTAGCATTGAGAGACCATAATTAAAACCTCTCTCTGACAGGGCATGGAAAACTGCTTCACTGGGGGATGCTGCTGCTTTACTGCTTGCACAGTCTGATCAGAGGCTTTTTTTTTTGGCCACTTTCTTTCTTCTGTTTTTTTTTTTTTCCCCTGCTAAGTGCCTAGGGAAGTTTCCACATTTTGGCTGTGTTCATTGTTCAGGCTCTCCCCACCCAGGCTTGTCACTCCAGCTTGGCTTCAAGGGAAAGGGAGGGAGGCAGCAGAGCTGTGCTAGAAAAGCTGCACCATGGATTACTGCTGAAATGAAATGTAGCTGTAAGGAAAAAAAGCAGAGAACAAGGAAATTCTGCTTAATCACCTATTGTCTGCAGTTGTTTTGCATTCTTCACCTGTCACTCCTTGCTGGAGTCGGACGTTTTTCTCCTGATGATGAGAACCTGACAGATGGATGGTAATGAATGTGTAACTGAAAACCTGGGCTTTTGCATCTGCATTATTTATTCACCTAAAGCAGGAGCTGCTCTATATTTAGTGTATGATGTCAGCGGCTTGTTTGCATCCTTAGAAACTGGCAGGGAGCCAGATCTCACATGACATATGAAATCACTGATAAATGCTTCTTTTCACTGAAAGAAAAACAGCTTAATAAATGCGGCTCTTTTCTGCTTTCATCTCTTCCCTCCCCACCACGCTCCCTTTCCCTTCTGGGATTTGTCTCTCCGTGGCAGAGCTCAGCAGCATCTGTGAAGTGGAAATGAGCAGGCAGTACTGCAGATCAAAATGAGGCCGTGGGTAAGCTCGGGAAGTTGCTGCCCTCCCAAGCCCCCCTCTGCTCCCCCCTCCCAAGTCCTGGGGCTCTGCCAAAGAACTAGCCAAGCTGGGTGGAAAGGAAAAAAGGGAGAGAGGGAGAGCCTCCTCCTCCACCCAGCACAGGCTTTGTGGGGATGCTGGTATTCCTGGTATGTAATGAGTTTCAGTTGGGTTTTAGCAGGCAGGGAGGGAGCAGGGGGACAGGCCGGGGTGCCACGCACATTGCTCGGTGCAGGAATGGCACTGTGACCAACACTAGCAGTTACCTGCCTTGGACATGTCTTTGGTGCAAGTGTCCAGCAACAAGATCCTTACATTTGTGCTTTCGTAGGGGAAATGCAGCCAGGGCACTTTCCTGGCATTGCTGTGAAGCCAAAGGCTGGGCAAAAATAGCAAGTTTTACGTATAAAAATATAGGTTTGTGTGCCAAAACTTCATCTGCCGTTACCTGGCAGGGCTCCATTGAATTTCCATGCACCACTTCAGGCGGTTTGAGGGGCTGATTCTTAATTCAAACATGGTACAAATCAGGAGTGTAAAGAAGCTCAGTGCAGCTCCTAGCTCACAGGGTCATGCCCATCCCAACACCTTAGGGCTAGTTTTCCAAAACTGGCAGGTGCCATGGTTTCACAGCCTATCTTGGCTTTCCATACCAGCAGTGATAAGACCTGTGGGGAGCTGCAAATGTAGCATCAACAGATCCCAAGGTTACAGTCTGGGGCCTGAGAGGGTTGCTGCTTCAGATAAAGAGCACAGCTTGCCTTGGGGCCAATGTCCTCAGCAGTACCAAGTGATACGTGAGAAATAAATTTAAAATAGGTGGTTGACCCATAGAAACAATCAGACTATTTACTTTGGAAAGGATTTCTTGCAGTGAACAAAAGCAGTGTGAAGCCAAAGATCTTCTCTCCCCAGCATTTCCCTACCCGGGTTTAACGTCACTGCTGCTGATGCAGACCCAGTAAGAAGCAGAAGAGGGAAGATAGCCCTGCTGCAGAGCTGCTATGCTGCAGATGAATGACTTTTCCTATTAAACAAGCCCATTCAAGCTTCCGCTCCACAGCCATTTACTTGATGGGCTTGAACAATAATGAACCAGGATTAAAAAAACCTGCCCCTGAGAAATTCAGGCTGCTTCAGCAAATGGGATCAAATAAAGTTGGTAATATCATGTGGCCTGCTAATATTCAGAAATGACATCAATGTATCCCGAGCTTATTCAAACCAGCATTTTGCTTTGGTTTGTTGAATAGGGCGACCTGCAGGTTAAGCATCAGAGAGACATTTGGGAGGAATTAAACAGAGAAAGGTGGGGACAGAGCACAAAAGGAAATCCTTTCAAGAACCTTAGCATAAAACGTTGTCCATAAAGGAATATGTGGGACAAGGTTTTAGATGAGACAGTTTCCCTCCCAGGAAAAACATCATGAAGTTGTTACACAGAAACTCATTAAAAAAAAAAAAAAATCAGCCAATGGCATAAGATGATACCTCAGTAGTCCCAGATGTTCTCTGTTCTGGGAAAAAGGAGGGAAGATTACTCTCAGAAATTCACCCTGTGTTGGCAGGGTACTGAAGGAAACTTGGCGTGGGTTTGCAAAATACAGAAAGATGCCGCTCCTCGGAGTAATGGAGGCAGCATCTATAAATAGCTAGCTGTCATTTCAAAAGGCTGAATGGAGCCTGATGGCCCATACTGGGCAGGAACCAGTATGATGGCTGCTATGGGTCTGGGAATTAGAAAATCTGCACTCATTCCTGATCATGTAATGCAGTTTTTGTGTGATACTGGGAGATCCTGATAGCTGTCTGCTTCCATTCCTCTCAGTAATACTGGAAAATCACTTCTGCCTTCCCCCAAGGTCATGATCTGTGCATGTTAAACACTGAGGGCTTGCGTGGTCTCTTGCTGTACCTCCACCAGCTTGCTCGGTGTCACATACTTTGCTCCCTGTTTGGGCTTCAGCCACAGCCATGTGGCTAGTGAGGACAACTGCCTATACCTAGGCCAAATCTTGTAGAACCGCCACTCACCATTAATACTCTGGAAAGCTGCAAGGAGCTCATCTCAGTGGTGCCTGGACAAAATTGTTTGTAGCAGTGTTGTAGCTGAGAGGCCGTGGCACAGATGTGGGGAAGGGAGGGGGAGCCCCACTGATGAGAAGCTCCCGAGTCTCCCAACAGGATGCTGAAGGGACATGGGTAGCTGAGGACTTGTGTGTGCTGTCACCTCTGGCACTAGCAGCCATCTACAGTCAGCACAGTCCTAACTGCAGGTAAGGCAGGTGGCAAGGGGAAGGCCCAGGTGAGAATGGTGAAGCAGCTTTTTTAACACAAATCCCCACTGTGATCAGACCTCACTTCCTTTGAGGGTAGAGTGGCAAATGTGGCTGAGACAGAGAGCTGGGGGACAACAGCAATGGCTGCGGCCTCTTCCAGCTTGTTCCTGGTCATCTAAAAGATCACACAAGGTGCAAGAGAAAAGACAAGACCTGCCTGGGACGCAGCAGGGATGAAGAGTTTTAGCTGTCACCTGGAGGGATGAGAGGGGTCCTGGGGGTTCTGGACCTGCTCTAGCACAGCTGGCACTACGCTAGGCAAGTTTCCTACCACCGGCTGTAGGCCAGTGTCACAGTGACATGCAGATGCAGCACTCAAACACCTAAGCCAGTTTTACATCACACCTTCCATTATTTTGGGAGGTGTTTCCATAGAGGTTCTCATTTCACTGTATTAGTCCCCTCTTTCACTGCGACTGATGTTCTGACTGTGACTTCAGCATCATTTAGCAGCCAAGTAAATGAAGTGAGAGAAGGCTGAATTGACAGCAGGCTGGGATAGCAGGGACACTGTCATGCGGCCCTAAGCAGATGAAAGTGCACTGGGGGGGGACTAAATCAGGAAAGCTGTGATTACTTTTTTCCCCCTCCGGTGAAAGCTGGGAGATAACTTGCAAAGCTTTGCTCATGAGCAGAGGTGACAGAGGGTGTCCAGCGAATACAGCCTTTGTATCTTTTCAGCAGTTAGCTGGAGCATGAAACTGCTCTTTTCAGGCTGAAGCTGTCAGGAAGGGCATCTTATGCTTGCCATTTTTGATGAGAGGATTTAAGGGCCATCCAGCAGAGGACCTAACTCTAAACCCACAAGCAATCAATTTGTTTTGATGCTCTGAAATTACTGTGCTAAACCAAGAAAGATGGATAAAATGATAGGACGTCAGCAACAGAGCTGGGTGGTTAAGCCAGATACACTGAGTCTCTCTCTGGTACGTACCTTTTTCTTTGGCCCACAGCAGTTGCATTTCAAGGCCTGCTAATATGGATCAGTGACAGAACCATTCTCTTACAGAGGTTCAAAAGCACTTTTCACATGTTTTCACACTTTTTTTTTTTTTAACATAGCAATAACCTCCTGCATATTTACTTCTCAAGCAAAAGGCAAGTTGCTTTGGTAATTTATCTTCATCTAGTATTTTGCTTCATGTGAAGCTGTAAATGAGAAAAGTATCTACATATTCTCTAAGTTCCTAAACCCAAAGCATTTAATAAGAAATAAGCCATTAGTGACCTGCCATTCCTTTGCTTCCAGAACAATTTCCAGCTGAAACCCTGACAACCACGGAGTGATTCAGAGCTCACAGATGTTTCATGAAGATTTTCTCAGAACATCTAGTCAGATGGATTTCACAAGTGCACTCTGTTTGCCATCAGACAAATATGATATATACTAGATTCACCTTTACCCATAAACCACCCGACTGAGGCTTCATCAAAGAAAGTATGCTTTTCATCATGCTTTTTACTGGCAATAGAGCTGTGCCCAGAAGCACTCTGTGCTAAGCCTTTTTCTTGTAAATACCCACAGGCTTATTGCTCATCCTCCCTCAATTCAGAACCCGGTGGACATGTAGGAAGGGGAAAGACAGTTCCACAGTTGTTGGTTCTGGTAGCTGGGGAGTCTTTCTTACACTGAACAAGGGAAGAGAAACAGCTTACTTCCCCCACACTTTTGGAGCTCAGCCTTAATTGCAAATGTGATTTCCTTCAATGTAATCAGTTATTCCCTTGTTCTGAGCTCTCCTAAGTGCCTGATTGACCTTCACTGTCCCTCCAGCTCTTTGTCCCTCCTGGCAACAGATAAGATAAAACCTGTCAATGTGTTGGAGAGCTCCAACAGATCTTTCCTGTGTTCATTATGTTATGGTTGTTCCCTGACATTGTGTTGCCTGCTTGTCCAACGTAGGCTCTGATTGATGTGAGCTAGGAGAGGTTGTTTTAAAAGACACAGCAGCCCCATGACATGGGGAAAGACAGGGTCAGCTTAGGCTTACCAGTGTAAGAAATGAAGGATGAAGCAGTCACCCTCTGCATCTTTACTGCACATGATGTTTCATGTCCATTTCCCTATATCTTGCAGGCTGGGGAACAGAAGAAGATGTAATAGGACGTGTCAGAGTTTCCTTCCCTTTCTCCTTCGCCTTCCTCTCAGTCTCATCTCATCTGCCTTCCCTGCTCTTTCCTGCTCTTGTCCTTCTCATACCTCTTCCTTAGCTCTTTCCTAATTAAGATCTTAAACCCCATCTCTTTTCACACTGATCATGTCGTACTTGCAAATTCTTTTTATGTCCCTTCTGCTTCCTTGTTCCTTTTATTGTCTTTATTGTCTCTCTTGAGATAGCTCTTCAGGTCAAGGACTGCCCCACAGTTCAGACCTGTGCAGTGCCTTGCCAAGTTGCTCCCATTCTGCTTGGCCACAGCAGAAAATAGAAACCTCACGTGCATCCCAACACCATAAAGCTCATGAGCTCCACTTTGCACACTGAAGTCTCCTACTGGCGATGGACTTCGTTCCCTGGAAGGGCAGTGAAGCAAGTTGTTTGCGGCATGCCTTGTGACTGCTTGGCAGGAGCCTTTCCTTCCTGCTGCTAGCTAGGAATGGGGTTAGGTGTTCATTTCCAGGACCATCTGATGGGTGCCCCTTCAACACAGCAATCAAACCAAACTCTAAAGAGCAGAGCAGTCGCTGAACTCCTGGAAGCAGCTGTAGAAAAACATGTTGTTAGTTTGTCTACAAATTGAAGTGAGTGGTCTATCCAGTGCAGTAAGGAAGGGGACAGATCTGGGGGCGTGTGTGGAGGTGCCTGGATCCTCACAGTCAAGAAGCCTTGCCTGAGTATTCCCTCAGCCTCCTAGGGGGAGGCCAAGAGGGGGAGCAGCTAGCTGGAGGCATCTGGCAGGGTGGGAAGGGGCTGGGAGACCCTGGCAGCAGCGAGGGAAGGAAGGAGTGGCTTTATGCAGCTGATTAGGTGTTCCTCTCTGCTGTTTCCTGACTTTATAAGATCCTTAAACCTTGAAGTGGAAACAGTGATAGAGGATTGGGCATCAGCTACCTAATTTTCTCTTGGCTCTCTTGCACACCGCCCACAGGTGGTGGGGTGAGGCTTCGCTGAACCAGCAGCTGTACTGATACGAACTCTTCTGTCTGACAGGGAGTGGGCAGAGTGAGGGAGTGAGCTGCTGGCTACATCACTGCTGTCCCAGGTTTTTCGTTTGGGAAAGTTGGTCACTCTGTGCCTGCAGCTGTGGGTGAAGGAGCAGACTCTTTTTCCTGCTCTGGCTGCCAAGTAACAGACTGCTTCCTCAATGCTCCAGAAGTGTCCAAGACACCATGGTGACAAAGACAGGAAAGGTGCCAGCAACAAGATTGGAATACTGCAGGATGTTTGGGCACTTCTATGTAGCACAGGTGAAACCAAGCGTTTCCATCTGGAGGCTGAGCAGCCAGGACCACTCCAGCCATGGGACAAGGGGAAGGGTGGAGCTGGAAGGGGGAGATGTGTGGCAGGACCCAAGTGTCCTAGAGTTTCACCCCCTCAATAGGCTAACCACATCCTCCTCAGCCTGGCCTCTGAGTGGTGGCAGCAGCAAGCCCAGCTCTCCAGGGCTGCAGTGCAGACAGGATAGCTGGTGGGGACATGGCTGTTTTGGTGCCCTGAGTCATCTGCTGCCCCGAGCCTCTGGCTAAGGGCCAGCCAAGCAATACCTACATCAGGCAAAAGCCTGGCCTGAGCGAGACCAGCTGCTCCATCACTACCACTGAGCAGCTGGCTCCCGTGCCGGGAAGCAGGATTGTACCATCTGTTTGGCCCAGGGGCAGCACAGGCGGCCGTGCTACTCGCTGACACACTGCACAGCCTTTGGGATCAGAGCTGCTGGAGTTGTGGGGAAACAAGGAGTACGGGCACGACCTCGCACGTGAATGGGGCCAAGAAGGAATGGCACAAGCAGTGGGCTTGCAGTGTCAAGACCATTGTGTTTCCCTGGCCTGTTGGCTTTTCTCTCCTTGCATCCAGGCTTTGGAAAACACTGGGGTTCACTCACATTGGGAGCCATGTGAGCACTGGGCTGTGGCCGCCCTCCTGCTCCTGGGCTGTGGCAGGCTGACACTTAATGTGACCTACTCACCCGATGCTCTTGGCACAGCTCCTGGCATCAGATATCCCAGCTTTGCATAGTTGCAACTCCTACTGACTTGGGTCAGAGTTTACCTCGAGGGCCTAGAGCAATGGCACTGCTCTGGGCTGTTGTGTGATGAGAGTGACTCACTGCTCCCGCTCCCTGCCCTCGCCTTCGTGTACAAAGCAAGCAAGGCCTGGACTTGTCCCAGTTCCCATCCCCTTACCTTGCTTTCCACACAGCCAGAGCAAGCAGACCTGTGAAGGGTGGCATGCATTTGCCAGGCTTCTCTTCCATTAATGGGGACTAAAATGTAGAAAAAAGGCTCTTTTTCTAGTCATTTAAGTCCATTCTCCCCTGTCAGTTGTAGAGACAACTGTGGAAGAAGCAAGAATTTTCACCCTCGTCTCATTTCAAGGAGGGCTTGCCCCTCTCACACCTGGGTGATTCCCTGCTCCTGGTACTTCCACTGCCCAAGGCACCCAGGGGCTGCAGATATGTCGGTGGATCTGCCTCCCTCCTCTTAATGGCCTGTCACAGCAGAATTCACTCGCCATCACTGAGGTTTAGCTATTTCCCTCAAGGGTCTGGTCAGCATCAGATATGCACATGTGCAACATCCATTTAAATCCATAATAAATGTGCACACACAATTTGTGTGGTGACTGGCCCCCTAACTCACACAAAAATGTATTTTAAATGGGCTTGGAGGATTTGGGCCGTCATTAAATTTCAAGGAACAAGGCCCACTCCTGTATTCCTGTGCACTGGGGACCCGGGGACGTGCATATCGTGAAAGACCAAACTCACACCGCCCTTGCTGCATCCCCCCTCCCCGGCCACCTCCCTGGAATGAAGAAACACGAGACTCCACCACTTTCTTGGTGGCGTAGACTTCCTGTTGCAATCCTCCCCTCCCTCTCCAGCACAGGGAAATCTGCTTAGCCTTTACTTTCTCACACATGTTTCAGATGTGCAGGGGTGTGATTGTAAACAATGTCATCGGCCGTGCCAGAGCTGTCTGCTCCTGCCGTGCTCCCTTCCCAGCACCCCAGGGGTTCCCGTAACAGGGCGTAAAGCAAACAAAGCAAAACAGTAATCTGCTGTTCCAATGGCATTTTTTTTGTTTTTAGAAAATGTTAATGATAGGTTATGTGATTACCCTAGGTTTGGCTCCACTTACTCTTTATTAAGCACATCTGGTATTTAGTAACAGTGTAAGTAGCAGGAGTTTTTCTGGCGCGCAAATGAGATTATCCAATGTTGCCATGCAGTATGGAAACTCCTCAGGGAAGCCAGTGAACTGCGTGGAGATACAAGACTTTCTTTTCAGCTGGGCATGCAGCCAGAATAGCTAAAAAATGTGGATTGGCACAGAGCTGTTGCCACGCAAACACTTCTGGAAATTTCTGTGTTCAGGCCTGCCAAGTCCTTCCTATGTAACATGAGTTTCTGTCTTCCTCAGCAGCCCATCTGAAGCCCGAGCTCTCCTGTACACTTTAAAAAGGAAAAATGAAAAAAAAGCTCCAAGGCAATCTTTCAGTCCTGTTTCCAGCATGCCACTGCCAAGCTAACAATTTCACCGAATTAGGGGGAATTTCCTAAAACATTTCTCTGAGCTACATTGAGTGCAACATGTGGGAGACAACTGTGTTTCCTGGAGAAGAAAGGAGAGCTGTCTCACTCGTGGAGACTGCCTAATGTCTAGCAGGAGAAAAACAACCAGCCATGACAAGAAAATGTTTTTTAAAACTTGGCGCGAGAAGCAGGTTTTATTTATTTTGAATGCCTTTTCCAGTCTGGTCAATGTAGTGTATGAAGAGAGGGTTGGTGGAGGGAAGCTGGTGTTTTTGTTAGGGCCCAGAGCTTGGAGTCAGGAGGTCTGGGCTCTATTTCTGGCTCTGCTGTAGCCTTCCTGTGGGACTTGGGTGAAGCTCTTGGAGGTGAGTTGTTCCAGTCTCTGAGCTTCTCGATGCGTTTAATGGGGGTATTGTTCGCTGGTTTCATATGTGTTTGTGTGAACTCAGCCTCTGCGGCCAAAATTATTAATCCTCTGCGTTTCTTAAGGAAAGAACTGGGAAGGAAGCAGAAAAGCAAATGTTCATTTGTTGCTTGACTGTGCTTGGCTGCTGCTGTTGCAAGATGCTGGCCTTTGGAACTTTAAACTTGGTTGCTCTGTGTCTAGGGATCTTTGTGGGTGTTCCTGACAAACCCCTGTCAGTTTTGCCTCTCCCACCCCTAACAATGGGACACATGCATTTATATTGCAACTTTGTTGACTTAGTGATGGTACCCTTGGGAAGGAGTTAGTCCCGGTAGTTTCTAGGCTTTTTCACTGTGAAGAGAGAATTTAGTGTGAAGGCTGACCACGAGCAGAGGGGATTCATCGCAGCAGCATTAAAGCACATCATGCATTATTACGACATGGCCAGTGACCAGCTCTAGCACCCGGGTTGTGCATGCCTGTCCTTACTGTGGATCAGCTGGCAGTGCAGCAGGGAACTACCTGGGTAAAGCTCAGGAAGGGAGTGCAAAAGCACCCTACCAGGCACTGCTGGCTGCTGCCTGGAGGCTCAGCTGTCCTCTGCGATGAACTTCTGATGCAATTTCCAGCCACAGAAAGAACATCTCATCCAAAGAGCTGACGCGACTCCAAGCTGCATACCAACATAAGTGGAAGAGGGGATCTGGCTCTGCTACTGCATGCTTTTGGCCACAGCAACCCTCCCCAGTTCCAAGAGGGACAAGGGAAGGGGCAACCAGCAGCCCTTGATCTGTGCAGCACCCACAACATTCTTTGGGAAAGCGGGAAAGGATTAGTAGCAGTGACAAAACAGGCATAGCTGTCCAAGGGACAAACAGATAAGCTTGGGATTTTCCTGTCTGCTGACCCACCCTCTGATAAGCCACACTAATAACTCTCCATGGGTTAACTTGTGCACAAGCAGAGCTTCTTTGCAGCCCAGTCTTGCTTCTGTAAACATCACTCCCATGGCTGTGGCTCCTGTGGCTGTAGTGACCTCCATAGCTTGTCAATGACATTTTGCCAAGTAGTTAATGGGTAAGGATACAGAAAGTTTTCAGGGCAGTGAGGTAAGAAGGAATAACACACAGTGTAAGAAAGGGAAGGACTGCAAGAATGGGGAATAAAAATGTGTAAGATTCAAGGTGAGAGAACTTAATTTCCTCTGGGATGCAAATGTGAAAGAAAACATCAGACAGGGAGAAGTGAAGGGGAGAGAAGAGCAATGGAGAGCTGAAGAGCCAGACCAAAGAAACTGAGGATGACAATGTCCAGGAATGAATGGGAATGACCAGAGAAAAAATGAGGGAAGTAGGTAAAACCATTGTGTAAAGAAAAAGAGTGACATAATGAACAAGAGAAGAAAATTGTTTCTAGAAGAGGGAATGCAAACCGAGACAGGAGAGAATTATGTAGAGAAAACAGAAAAAGTCAGAGGTGAAAGGAAGAATAAGACAGGGACACAGGAGAAAGCAGGTGAAACAAAGAGACTCACAGTGTTCGTAGGTTAATGAAGTTTCTTTTTACTAGTTCAGTATTGTGTTGCAATGTCCCAAGAGGCATTTTGTTTCTGTGGCTCTTTTGACCACTTATGGCTAATTATTCTGGGTTCCATGACTAAGTAATTAGAAGAAAAGGAAAAGAGCCTGAAAGTCACCCGGATGTGTCATAAGGCTTTGTCTGAAGGACTGCTCCCCTCAGAGGGAATTGTTTCTAGAAAATAGCTGGGATGCTGACATCCCCAGTGTACATGTGGCTGGCCTCTGTGTCGCCTGGGTAAGCTGTAGGGGCTCAAAGATTTCTGAACCCTCCCCACCCACTTTGCTGAAAATTACTCTGTTCTGCTTGGGAGGGATGATGAGGAAGGGAGGATCCTAGCAGAATCCTCTTGCCAGCATGTCTCAAAGCTGGCTCTGATCCTGCAGGATTTGACCAACATTTGTTGAAAGTGGAGCAACTCAGAGTGCCGGGTGGCTTGGTCCTAGTCTCCAGTCAGTGGGAAGTGAGAAGAGCAGAAGCAGATAGATTTCTCTTCTGATCTAATACTCCTTTCCTTTACATGCTTTGCTCATGTTAACTTGGTGACTTTCACTTACTTATTGAAGAGATACATAAACATTTTACATTCAGGAGGCACCTGACAATTCCTGCATTCACTAAGAAACCTGAAGCCTGGGAGTAAACATCAAAGGAGAGCTTTTTCTCTGGAATTATATGATCTCTGTTATGAATATGGTAATTAAACAACACCTTACAGGAAAGGGGCAGAACATTTAGTTAATATAAGCAAGGCACGTAACTGCACTGTATGTCTTAAATCACAGTTTCATGGGATACAAAATCTGGCCTAAAAAGCATTCTGTGCTGGACCAGGACATCACGGCCATAAGAAGCCAAGCACTGAACAAGCACAAATTTACTATGCTGGTTCAGATATGTTTGACACATTCTGGCAGACACTGCACCGAATCAGGTAACGTCTGTCCTCCAGTCAGCATAGAACTGGCATAAACACCACATCGTGTGCTCTGACTAATTCAACAGAAACATACTGGTGTGTATGGGTACACACATACTGGTGTGCTTATGCCAGATCCAGATACAGTACACACAGGAGGTGCTCCTGCAGTGCCAAAATCTCATATTAATGAAGCTGGAAGCAGAGCCATGTGCATTAGCTGTGTGCTTTGAATTCTTAGGAGTGGCAGCAGTTCATGGCAGGGGGCTTTTTCAGAACAATCATAAAAGGACTTTTTTTTTCCTGGGGTGACAAAATTGTTTCCTTTGTTTCCAATAATCTTAGCATTTGAAAATACTGAATTGGTCCTTTTGTTTGCTGCATCCATTTATTGCAGACTGTAGTCTCGGTGCAGCTCATGTTAGGATGACCAGTCCCCCTGCTCTCCACCACACAATTATGCCAGTCTGTTTAAAGATGCTGACCAAGCATAATGTTGACTGCCTTGCCAGGAAAGTAGTTTGCCATGCCAGAACTGTTGCTTAAAATCAAACATTTAAATCATTGGAGACTGAAGGAAATAATTTGGTCAGTTGAAACACTCCCCTTGGTTTTTCTCAGTGTAGATATCCCAGTGATGTGGCAGAATGGCCCTTGGTATTTTCTTGTTAGAGTTTCGTGAACAAATTGGAGGAAAGCTTAGAATAATTTCTTTACCTCTGAGGAAAATCACAGACTCTTAACATTCTGCTTCACCATCCCTGCTTGAGATGATTTATTCCTAGGGCTCATAAAACATTCTTGAAAGAGTAAAATTTTTGCCTTGTGACTGCAGCATATTGCACCAAGTGTCGGACACTTTCAAAACAATTTCCTGAGAGGATGTGAAAGGTAGATTGGGATCCAAAGGGACACATTTTTCTCCTTTCCTTTCATATTCCCAGGGTGCCTTCCCACTTCTATAGGAAATGCAGTGCAGAACACTAATCTTGGTCGGCTAAAAGGAACACTTTTTCTCATTTCAAAGAGGAAAGCAAGTCGCAAAAATTGAAGCTAAACCTGGTAACCGTAATAATGCTTGGCACTTACATGCAGGTTTTCATCTTCTAGCCACTTTACATTAAGTAATGAATCCTCAGGACTTCCCTGTGGAGTAGGTAGCTGAGTATTATTAGCCCCCTTCTGCAAATGGGAAAACTGAGGCGGAGATGTTAAGTACCTTGCCTAAAGCCAGCGAGGGATTCTGTTGTAGAGCTGGGATCAGAGGTTAGGAGTTCTTGTGCTTTCAATTCCCATACCTATTGTGTCACTTAAGTACGGAGCCATACCTGAATATCGTAATGACCCAGGGGTGAAGTGATCCCAGCTACTTAGATCCGAGCACGGCTCCTCTGATGGTCAGAGACTCAGTGGTGCAGTTGCACGCAGCCGGACAGAGCACGAGTACCTAATGGGTAGGATAAAGAAGTGTCATTCTCTTTGGTCTCCTCAAACTTACCACTGGGCAATGTTCACCAGGCCAGGTCTCATCTCTTCAGCTGGCTGTGCCTGTGCTTTAAGGCATAAGGCCAAATGTTCACCTTGATGGGTGCCTTGCCACTGAGAAATACATCTTCAAAGGCATGTGCTGCTGTTAAGACCCAAGGTTATTGTTCATCCACTTTTGTGTGACACTTGTTACAATGGAACAGACAAGTCCCTTTCTAGCTAATTCATGCTTGTGCAGGAGTGTGAAAAGAAACCCAGACCCCTGTGCTCTGGGCTAAAGCAGATTCTTCTCTACCTTTAGGAATAGAATATTTGTGTTCTGCAGTCCTCACATCACCTGAATGGGAGCACATGTCCTGCTCTTCACAGGGCTGCTAGGAGGGTTCACAGACCTTAGCATTTCCCCTGACCAGTGTGTGCTTTAGACAGGGAACAACATAGCAAAAAGGAGAGTATAAGATGAAAACCATGAGGAAAATTACCATCAATTGCCACACAGCTAATGTGAATAAAGGAAATGTGTTCCCACGAATTTAGGGAAGAATGCTCCATTTCAGTGTTTCTCAGGCAAAGAAACGTTTGCTTTTTGTTTTCTAAATGCCTATTTCCATTAGCAGTGTTTCCTACATGTTGTTCAACCATGTTTTCATCACATCAAGGTGCCATTGGGCATTAAAGCATAAGAACTGGCTTCTATCTCTCACTTGCTGCCAATGTATATTGATGTGGTGTGGGATGATACATCGTAAAGGGAAGGTGTGTAAAATGCACTTGTTCCCTAATATTTTCCTTCTGACCCTTCCATTAACATGGAATGCACACAAATCCATCCATAAACACACTGACTCCAGCTCTGCACATAGAGAACATATTATTCCAGTTGGGAACTGGAATCAGTTTTGCACCTGACATAGCCTTCATTTTGGAAGGGAATCAGAGGGTTTGGAACTTGAGACTCATCTACACCCCAAGTTTGTTTTGTTTATGCATAGGAAAAATGTGGAAATCCCCAGATGCTGCTGGCCTGGATATGAATGATTCTTCCACTGAAAACACAGAACCGTATTTGTTCTGAGAATGAAAATATGACATTTTCGCATTCCTGTGAATTTTATTTAATGATTTTGCCCTGTAAACCACCTGGTTTTACTAATTGGTCACTAGAGAATATCAGCCTTGCATTAACATTTTAGAACAAAATACTAGAATGATCTTTTTGGAGCTCTCTGACTATTTCTAGGAATACTGCAATGAAGTAGGGTTTTTAGAGTCAGAAAGATTGTGTGATAATGCCTGAGTCACATTAATTGGATTGTCAGAGACTACTGGATCCCGCCATAAGTGTAAGGGAAGCTGGGAAGGCAATGAACCTTGCAGGGCACTGGTGCTAACTGATATGTATCTTATATTTTAAAATACAATAATACAAATGCCACCTGGACCAGAGTATTAACTTTTCTGGAGTCTTCTCATTTGGTTTTGTGTCCTCTGGAGAGGTGAATGCTCCACTCAGCAGTGCTGGACCCTGAGGAGCCCTGCTGAGCTGCATGGAGATACAGAGTAAAGTCCTTCATGCATGATCTGGAGATCATCTCCCATGATCAGTGTGCAGACCATTTGCTACAAAGGAGGTTCTCACACTGCATTTTTTGGCACTGGGATTTTTGCTAAACATTAACGTTTCCAACTGTGCAAAGTGTTTACAAAGCACACAACATGTCTGTCAGAGCAGAGTATGCTTTTAATATAATGTAGTATGAGCATGTGGAAAAAATAATGGAGACTGTTCTTCATTCAGAATTCAAGCACAACAAACTGTAATTACATCAAAAATTTTAGAACATGTTTTTCTTAAGCGTTTCATTAAATATTAAGGAAATATAATCACATATGTTAAAAATTGCGCCAATGTGCTGTAGATTGCATAGGAAGGACTTGGGTTTTCCTTTCACATTGGTATTGCATCATAATTCCATGAGGTCATCTTTGCCCATGAGGAGGACTGGGCTTAGAGTTCCCTCCCCATTACATGTGTATGTGCTCAAAGGGAGGGCATGTCTGGAGCACTGACATGTGCTCCAAAGTGTGCTGCAATGTAATCCTTGCTTGAGCTATGTGCCTCTTCCTTACATTTTTTTGATAGGGAAATACGCTTTCTCCTCCCATACTGACATGTGAGCAACCTCAGCTAAATCCTTTTTTGGAGAACAGAGCTCTTTGGTGACCAAACATTTTACCTCTTCACAAATCGAAGAGAGGGTAATACAATTATATTAACACTCTCAACTGCTCTGTTTTATGAGGCTGTTGTAACAAGACCATCCCTTTGCTTAGAGTGTATTTGAAAATTAAAGGCAGAGGAGCCAGTGTTGGGCCAGGAAGCACTGAGCAGGATGGGTGGATGGAAGAAGGCCATGGCTTCTGGTGACCGAAGGTATAGAAATGAAGGAAGAAGTTATGAAGCCAAATGCTGTCCTCTTCTTGCTTTGGTCTCGCAACACCTGCCCTGCTTTTTTTTGTAATTCCTGCCTCACTCTTTGTCCCTGTTCTGCTCCTCGAGCCTTTCTGCCTGCTGGAAGGATCCAGAAAACCCTCTCGCAGAACACTGCCCCCATGTCACTACCATAGTCAGCTCTTCCTGAAGCTACTGGTTCTGTGTCCAGGACTCTGCTGGTGGGGAATGAAGAGCAGAGAAGGGAGGGATGGCCACAAACAGCACTGTGCCCTGGAAGCTCCTGTAAAAAGGGAGGCAGAAATGCAAGGGAACACCCGATGGATGTGTGAGGTTGCAGCTGGGTGCTGGTGAGAATCTCAGGGGAGCTTTATGTCATGTGGCTGCTTGAGTAGGTATGGCCTAACATGAACAGACACTGATTTCCTTCATCTTCGCTGCAGTGAAAGGTAGGGTCAGTTACTCAGTCCAGTCAACACCAGCTGCTGTCAAAAGCTTGCCTTCAGTGTGGCCTGGGGATAGATGTGGTTGAGAGTACTGCCTTTTTAATCTCCATAGGCCATGTAACTGGATTTTCCCAAAATACCAACCCAGCTCTTGGGCTGTTCTGTGAAGCTGACCCCCTTTGGAAACCCTGAATGACGTGGTTAATATTCTTCTCACACCTGCCAGGAGTTAACCCAAGGACTGATGATATTACTGGAATATCAGCTTCTATTTTTAAGTAGTGTTTTCCTAAATTTTCCCTTAAACATTACCTGATAAAGGGGGAATAGAAGGAAACAATGTATTGTCCTGCACAATTCCTCATCATGCTAGTTAAGCACAGGATAAGGCTGGAATTAATCTACTTTGTTACACACAGAGATTATCTTAAAATTTTATCTGGGACAAGAACACCCTTAGGTACTTTCATAGTTATGACACCAGTATCCTGTGAAATAAACTGAAAGGGGGTTATCCCTTACAGGAAATGGAGTGATGAAGCAGGAAGCTGCACTATCAGCTCACAGCAAACCAGTGCTCTAGAGTGGTTTTAGGTGCAGTCAAGCAGTGGAAAGGTTTTCCATAGTAGATGGTATAAAGCCAGGACTATATTAACTGGCAATTACTCAGGATTTTAAAATTCTTCTTTTATGAGGAAGCCAAATTGCTACTCAGATAATTGCATGGTAATTCAGGATTCCTTTCCTGCTTGTTTCTTGTCTTAAGGTGCAGGTGTTGGTGGCACTACGAAGGAATTTACACACCGACTGCGGGGCTGGTGGGTTTTGACTGCTAGTGACTGTGCGCCCTTCACTCTGACTCAGTGCTGTCTACTCTGTAGAGGTGGTCTGTAAGGCTTCCTTAATCCCCACAGAGCCCTCTGGTACTCACAGAACTATGAAATGTTGTCATTAAAACAGAAACATCCATTTTATTCCATGCTATGACTGATAACCCATTTTATTTTCCAGACCCATTTTGCTTGTTTTCCTCTGCCAATACATCACTTAATAAAGGAACTGGAAGGTTCTACGTGATGAACAGCCAGCCCTTTCTCAATGTGTGGCCCTCGCCTGGACTTGCCATTATTTGAGGTGTAGATGGGTTTGTGTACAAGCCTGCACACACACATGCACGCTTGCAAAAGCTCACGCTGGGTGAGCTCCAGGCTAGCCATTAGATTTCCCTTGCTTTTACTCTACTGTACATATTCCTAGCAGATTAGAGCAGAATTTTTTTATACGCTCTTCTATAAAAAGTGTGCTATATTGATTGCAGCACAGTGAGCTGCTGTGGTTGATATCCGAGCACTAACCCAGATAGGGATTAGCATTACATCAGCCATCAGGCGAGGGAACCTGGCGAGCTGCCAGCCTGTAAAAATGGAAGACATTTGCGTCACTGTTCCCTTGGTAATGCTTCTTGGAGCCGTGTCAGCTGTCCCCCGAGGTTGTTTCCTTAATATGTCAACAGACATTCCTGAATCTTTAATGCTGAATAGCTCTTTTTCCTCTTCCAGAAACACTTAGGTGACAGTGTAGCTAGCGTCTCCGGCTGCCCTGTCTATTAAAAAATTATATACCTATGTAGATGAGGCTTAATACCTTTTGGGGGAGGGTCAGAGCAGTTACAGTCAGATCTGGGTGAAGCACAAAGCCCATCTGCAGCAGGATTGCCGTTTGGATGCACTGAGGAAGCAGCAGCCCTGTTTAAAACCACTCCTCTGCCTCTGGAGCATCCCACTGGAAGGAATGAAAGCATCTGTGTTAGATCAATTGTTGGAATTTGCTAACATTTGGGATAAACTATCTGACCTTGCTTTAGGAATTCCAGTTCCACACAATAACTTCAGGTTAATGCCCAAAAGCTGTAGGACTGTGTGCACAGTGACCTCTAGCTTCCAGAAGACATTTGTTATGCCAATTGTGAGAAATAGTCAGAGGTTTTATCCAATGACATTTTCACCTTTCTGCTTCTATGTGCAGCCAAATGATATTTTCAACTTGAAGAATTAAAATGCAAGTAAGATACACTGAACAAAATTTGAGCATGTGCCCTTTCAGCTGAAAGTAAACATCCGCTATCAAAAAGACCTTTTGTTCTTAGGTGACAGTTTAAAGTTTGCTGTAGTAATTAATCACAGACTTGTAATTTAAGAGTTCAGGAAGAGCGAGCAAAGCAGTAATTCTAAGAAATCACTTCGTGAGTAACTTAATTTTGGTCAAGGAGCACTACAAAGTGCTCATGATAATTTATCACTGTTGTATGCATTTCACGCAACCCACTGACCAAGCAGAAAACCACTCTGCTGGTTGAAACTCAGTTCTGCCGAGGGGACCGGGAGCTCTGTTAGTTTGCAGTCTTTAGCCAGTACTGAAGGACTTCCAGATTCCTTCCTTGAGGAATGTGACCCCAGCGCTGGAATTTGTCTCCTGCGTAGCACCCCACTGCGGGCTGTTTCCTTAAGCAGCCATGGGCAGGCAGCGCGGGGAGGGAGGTGCTCGCCGGGGCCCGGGCAGTCCCTGCCTGCAGCTAGGCCAGGGCTGCAGGGCAGGAGGGAGATTCCTGAGAACCCTGGCCTGACAACCTGCATTAGCAGCACGGACACTACTGAGCCCTTCAGGTGAAGCATTTGCAAACGCCTGTGCACAGACACCTGCGAGGGAACTGATGCTCCTGCCCAAGCTCTGTGCCTGTTTGTCCTTACACTTTGCCACCTACCTGGTCTCCAACACTCATGGCCAGCTCTACCCTTGACAGACAGGTGGCGAGTGACTCAGCTCAGTGGGAGAACATGGAGTACCCACTACAGCAGCATCCCTAGGGAGGAGCAACCATGCCTTCCGCTGTCTCGGGGTGCCGGCAGAACTGGCTTTCCTCTTAACTTCACGATGCCTGAAACCCACGTAGAGATAACCAAGCTCAGCTGCTTGGTCTGCACCCCAGCTTCCCTCACAGAGCCTGGTGTTCACTGGGTTGGAGACAGATAGTGACGGGTTCTACTCTTGGCCCCATGCTGCCACTCTGCTGGGAGGGCAGGAGGAGGCGGGTAGGAAAAATGTGACTCACAAGGGTAGTCCAAAACTGGGACAGGGTCATATGCTGGAGGCAGGTGGAGAGTGCTGATGTGCAAACCCAGGGGTGTTTGGCTGCAGGTTACCAGCCTGGCAAGAGGCAGGAGCAAGGCCCCAGCTGAGCAGCTGGGCTTGAACACAGATGCCAGAAGCAGAACTGATCCCAGCTGTAGCTGCTTTTGCCTTTTGGCTGCTGCAGAGACCAGCACAGGACTGTGGCTGCCTTCTTGAGGGAGGTTGCCTTTGTGCTGTAGGGACAAATGGCTGCAGAAGAAGAAGCCCCCACAGCAGGATCAGCAGTGTGGGGAGAGCAAAGGGAAGTGAAAAACTTCCTTCTCTGAGACAGAGCTTGTAATTCACCCCTCCTAGGATTGCCTCCTTGCCTCCGTTCACCTGCTATGGACCCCAGATTTCTTACCAAGTGAGACGAGCCCTGAATCTGACTTCAAAGCCCTGACCCTTCCTACTGTCAGCCCTGTGGCTCCTCTCTGTCTATTGCTATCACACATTTCTATATATAACACAAGGCTCCTGTCTGCTGCAAAGGGCGGGTTCTGAGGTAAAGTTAAATACATAGCAAAACCTTTAGAAACAGAGCCTTGAAAACACAATTGGTCTATCCTGACTGCTTGTGTCATTATTCAAAAAGATTGCTGAATGAAGGTCAGCTCTTGAACAGGTTTGAATTTTTATGGTTCTGTGAATTAACTTTCTCCTAGTCCCAGAAAGCTGCAAGTTGAGGTCTTTTGTACCACTGAGAGCTAGGCTTTGATAATCCCAGTGATAGCTGAATCCCTAAAACTTCTGTCACTCGAGTACTGCTTACAGTCACCAAGTAGCTGCACCTGAAGGAGCTGGGTGCCAGCTTGCCCTTGAGCTCTGCACTTCCTACCAGCTTTCCAATAGTGCTTCCTCCCTGTTTCTGGGTGCAGTTCAACACTCCCTGCCTATGCACCCGAAGAAGGCAGCAGGAGCCTTGCCATCGACCTCAGTGAATGTAGAAGTACACTCACAGCACTGATGACAATCTACAAAGCCCCATGTAGGTTCCACCTTTTATGTCCTCTTCCCATGCATGATGCCAGGATGAAAGGCTTTAGAGGCTATGCTGACCAGCTTTTAAATCCGACTGTCTGAAGCAAGTGATCCTCAGAGGCTGGCACAGATTTGACACAACATGTTCTTTTGCCTCATTTAAGCATGCCAGCTTAATAGGAGTAGTTTTGATCCATGATATTCTGAGACAGATCACTGAAACTGGTTGCTGGAGGACTAGGCAGTATCTTGCCTCTATTTGTGCTGCAGCAATACTCCATTAAATTAGCCCTGGATGCAGTCTGGCAAGCTAATGTACATCCATACCAATTTGCTAGGCTGTCTGCAGGTATTCCCCTGGGGACTGGATTCCACAGTGATTTACAGTTAATCATTGTTTCCCCATGACTTTGTGCTTTTTAAGCCAAATGCTCAGTATTCTGGGCAGGTGTCTTATGGTGCAACTTCCTGCTGTGGTAAGCAGAGAAAGTCAGTGGCAGCCTGGGGAAATACTGAATTAGGAAAGTGTGGCTTTCTGATGGTAAGCGCAGGTCCTCAGGTTGCAGTCTGAAGGACATTGTTGCTTTGGCTTCGCTTGTCTTCCTCTGTTTTGGAAAGATAGCAGGGGCAGCAACGAGCATATCTAAAGACCCAGCACTGAGCCTTTTGTTTTCAGAGTAGAGTTTGAAATGAGTCACCTATAGGTGAACTGACTCACAAGCTACATGGAGAGGGTGACAGAAGCTATAGTAGCATAGGAGGAGCTGTGCCAGGCCCATAAAGATGGGTATCACATGTCCTTTTGTGATGCCAGAGTATTTAGCAGCTCAGGCCTGGTTTTGGGATGGATACTCAGCCAATTTTTCCCATTAAAAAATGGCTTGTCAGCTAACTGTGTTTGTCCACCCAAAGCAGGCGCTCTGTATCCAGCTGTTTTTCCTAACACAGGAAAGAAGCCTGGTTCACCTCAGCCAGTCAGCTCTGCTCAGAGTGCAGTGCAGGGGAAATTCCATAAATATCAGGGAGTTTGGGTTAAAACAGTTTGTCCAGAGACTTATTCAAGATTCCAGATGTTTTGAATTGTCTTTATAAAAATAAAATAATCTTTTAATACTTCATCCATGTTATAAAAATCTGGTTTGTTTGTTTTTATCCAAAATTCATGTTTGTCCTGAACATTTCATAGGTCTGTGCTAATGGATATCAACAGTGCTATGACTCCATATGTCAGTCACAGAAACCCAGCTTGTCCTCTCATGCCCCGACTTAGGAAATCTCTTGCTGGAGACTTGGGCCAGGACAAGGAGCAAATCAATGTTTCCTGGCGTAGCTGCGGAATGTGGGTATAGTGAGTGCTTGGGAGACCAAAGGGCAGATAGCCACGCTGAATGGAAACACTGGTTATTTCTGGCTAGCACATGCCTCATGTGAGAGGGGTGTGCTGTATTTTTGGACACCTCTGACAGCAAGTGAGTGCTCTTGAGGGCATGGATGTGAACAGGACAAGAGGCAGGGAGATTTCTGAACCTTGAGGACATGCAGATAGGATGTCTATGAACTTGCTCTGATGGGTCAAGGAAACAGTACTGTGCGTAATGAATGTTCTCCCTAGCAAGGTAATGTTTCTAACTGATTTCACCGAAAAACCACAGTATGTGCCGGGTGTCATGTTCATGAGATGAGCTGGTTCTCAATTAAATCTTCTTGCCTGTAATAAATATAAGCAGCACATGGCTGATGATAGGAATAAAAGAAGATAAATAAGAATATCATACAAATGTAGGATGGGTATAAGCAAACCAGGGCTAAACTTCAGAGGAATTCACAGGGTGCTGATGGCTATGCACTGAAATGAATATCTGCTGTAGGGAGACAGGCCACTGATCACTGGTTGGCATGGCCACTCTCATGTAAGTGGAAGGCTATGCCAACAGGAGATCTGCCACTTCTCTGAGCTCTGTGCACATCAGGTCTTCAGTGTTGGGAGTGCAGTAGGAATCAGCCTTAACTATGCCTGCCTTCACAGAGTCCTGTAGGGATGAATGCAGGTGTTCTCCAAACGGATACTTCCTTTTCCTAGTTTCTTGGGTTTTGTGAAAAATTCAAAAGCTACTAATAGTTGATAATTATTATTTTTTTTAATTTGTGATTCCTTCTGTTACAGTTGCCAATGGAAATGATTATGTTCCCCAGACCCCATCCTGGACTAAGTGTCTTTAATGGGATCCTATCTTCTATGCCAATAATGATAATTCCTTCCATGCATGTTACTCCAATTCTACCCTTCCATTCTGGGGCTTCCTTCAGTACAGTAATACATTTCCCACCTATTTTGCCTAATAATTTCTGTAGCAAAGGCTGGTGTTCAGGTCCCTGTGCTGGCTTTGGATATGTAGCAGATTTTGGAGTGGGACCTTGAGTGAACAGCTGTCTTGGTTGTAGGCTTTGGCATGGGTGAGCGATAGACAGAGTCAGAGTAATGATTGCCTGTGGTTAGGATGGTACCTGAAGACGTGTCTCAGCAGGTGCAGGGCAAGAATTATCTGACCAAATGTAGGTGTCTATCTGAGCATTCATCTTGATTCCCTTTATAGTCAATAGAGAAAAATAAGCACTTCTGGAGTGTGATTCATCTCAGTCTAAAGGAGACGTATAAAGTACATCAGATGATTCACACCCCAGACATGCCTGTTTCTCTGCATTGAATATGAAAGGTGACTTGCTCAGATGTAGATATCTGAAGCAGGGTGAGACAAATCCCACTCAAAGCATCATCTTTGAAATGACAGCTCAGGAAAATATGCAGAAATAATGTCCTCCCAGCTAAGCAGTGTTCAAAGAACCTCATCCACATCTTTTCTCTACACCTGCCATTATGAGGAGTGTGTTTATTGTAGAAGATATGGCACAGATTTTTTTATTTTTTTACTTCTTCAGCAGAAGCATTAGGACATTGTTGCAGGCCTGTAGTGTGGAGGGGAGCAGAGAAGGTCTGGGGTCTGACCCACTCAGAAAGTGTGGTGCAAAGGTGGCAAACACGGTCTGTAGTTCAAGACTCAGTACTGTGGGAAAGCAGTGTGTTGAACCTTCATGTTGCCATGGTGCATGTCTCTTGAATCTCACACAGTGGGCCAGGGAGTATTAAACACCAGTCAGACTGAAACAGCCTCCAATCTTGGTCCAGAAGGAAAGAAAGGTTGTAGCTAGGAAAAAGGGTTTAAATTGGCCTGGTGCTGTATTGTATTTTGTAGAACAGCCTCCCCCTGTAGCCATTTTGAGCTGAACACTGGTGACTCTGTCCTCCACACTGACTTCTGTCCATCATTCCTCAGGGAACTCTTAAGCTCTGACTGTGCTGAGTCAGTCAGTGCTTGGCTGCCCTGATATATCCTCCTGTTGACAGTGTAAGCTATTGCAGTGAGCACAACAGGAATAACGAGGCCTGGAGTGAGATTAGTGCGGACGCAGGCTTTAGAGACATAAACAGACTCCTCTTCTTGTTTTTGCCCAGTAATGTCCTATGGGTACATGCATTTTAGAGAGTTTTCTCCAAGTGGGAATTTCCATCTGGAAGCAGCATTTTAAAGAGGGCAATCAAGCCAGGGCCCTGCTGGCATTGGATGGGGAAACATGATGGCTCATCAGTTTCCTTCATTGGATCCGTGCCACCATGGCTGCTCACCAGCCGCTGGATGGAGGGCGACATCTGCTCAAGGTGATCCCCAGGCAGGAAAGGGCATGCAGAAAACAGGCACAGCCAGACCAGATGTGCAGTGACACTGTTTGTGATAGAAGTGGGACAGCAATGTTGTAACCACATGAACTTTAAAGGGACCGTGATCTCTGTGTCACAGTTGCTCTACTTCCAAGGGCACGGGGGTGTTTCCTGCAGCTGAAGACATCAAATAATTAAAGGAGAAAAAAAGTGGTGCATGGAAGCAAGACACTCTGAGATGGATTTTAACAAGTTTTTGTAATATTACACTTCCAAAATTGCCAGGCATCAGTGGTGGGTCCTTCATTCGCTTCCAAATATGCTGGCTGTCAGAGTGCAGTTCCAGGCTCTGTGTTGGCTCAGGCTGGAAAAGATGATCTTGGAGGTCTTGTACAACTTAACTCAGCAGTGAGATGACTTAACTATCTGCAGGCCTTTGCTGGTGTATTTTGTTGAGCATTATATGATGCTTAACATCTGAGGACTGTACTGCAGAGCTGCCAGGTGAGAGGTGGTGGGGCTCTAGAGGTTAACAGGGTGCTAGGGTTTGAGGCCAGCAGCCTGGTTACACAAATGATCAGAGCAATGGCTCTTGCCTCAGCATCAGGTCCCCAAGAGGCTGAGAGCTGGAATACTGGAAAAACCGGACAGATCCCTTCTCTTTCCCAATCAACCCTCTGTAGCAATCAAAAGTGAAAGACTGGCATGTGACTTTAAGCTGCTGGCCTAAGCTCCTTGACTAGGGTTCTGGGAAGGGGCTTCCAGTGGTCTTGCAAGGCCCATACCTCTTCCCCAAAGAACCAACAACTTTGTAGTTTCTAGCTGCCAATGGAACATGGAGGAAAGCCCCGAGATTTTGGTGCACATTTTCATCTCGTGTGTGCCAGTTGTGGTACAAGACTTCATGCTCCTCCTGTTCAACAAGAACAATTCTTCAGGGAAAACAGTCCCACAGCCTTTTAGTGTTTAGATGCTGCAAATCTCCATAAAAGTTTTCTTCTGCTTTCTTGGGCAGGTTCACTTTTATTTTTTCCACCATCATTGAGGTATGCCAGCTTAGGCTGAGAATAACGTTGCAGTGACTTGAATTAGGCATCTAGTAAAGTGCATGGGATTGGCATGATGTGGTATGAGGGAACCCTCAAAGGTTTCCATTAGGATCAAGAGGTTCCTCCTCAGCCCCCCTCTCAGACCAAAATGAGAAGAAAACTCTCACGTACAACCCAAAGAGCAAAAGTTTACAAAATTTAGTTCAATCCTTGAAAAAAAAACCAAGTAAAAAAAGAACAGAAATAATATAGACTTATAAGTGTATTTTTAATACAGTTGTTTTGACTTTCACAAAAATAACAAAACAAAACAAGAAAGAGGGTAGTACAATTGAAGTAATCTGGGATATAGATCAATGCCAGAGGATTTCAATACTTTAATCACGAGTTTTTTAACCTTTCCTTCTGTTTCCAAAGTTTTCTTGGGGCTTCTTTTTTCCACAGCAGAACCATTGTACTTCTTGCTGCATTCCCTGTGGTATGGGCAGATGGATCTGAAAGTCATCAGCGGGCAGTGAAAGTAATGCAGGTAAATGAAATTGCTCCCAAAGTCTGGGAGTCCCAAAAGCGGGACTTTCCTCATATTCCCAAATGTGGGGAAGAGTCATTGCACAAATTCCACACTGGTGGAATGTGTTTTTTTTCCCCTGAAATTATTACTTCATGTGATCAAGCCTTGTGCAAATGGAGGTTGACTGTATATTTACTCAAGGTAATGAACACAGATTACATTTTGGAACATCTTTCTAAGCCTTGAGTAATGTTGACTTGTTCCCATTCCCTCCCCTTTCGCTATTATCTCCTGTTTAGTGTCCCTTGTTTAATCTAACAGGCTAATGGGTCATCTTCTAGTGTTGTCTGACTCAGTAACGTGGTTAAAAGCCTGCAGAATATGTCAATACAAGCACAACAGAAATGAGTGGCCAACAGGATTGGACAGGCTGGACTGGTTACAGTCAAGTTCATCAGATAGCAAAGTGTCCAATGGCCTTCTAGCTCTCCTGCAAGGGTGGGGGGGTTTTTGGTTGGGTTTTTTTGTTTGTTTGTTTGTTTCGGGTTTTGTTTTTGTTTTTAAATTTTGATTAACATTTAGGCTGCAGCCATAAAATCCCTTTGTGCTGGTCAGCAGGTGTTTGGTTAAAACTGTTTCTGGATCAGATACGTATTATTCATATGCCTTCGGGTGTCTGACTGAGTGTTTTCAGAAGTACAGACCCATTTGGAGGTGCCTTCATTTTTGATTTTTGTGCTTCAGCCTCTTGGAAGACACTTCAGAAAGTTGTCCCCAAACTGGTTCCCGTAGGATTCAGTCAGAGGAAGCAGTCACTTCATTCTTTGTGATTGCGTTGTAACCTGGCAAATCCAGGTCCTTAGTCTCACTGTCTTCCTGACTTCTTCCCTCTGTAAGGGTATATTTGCCCCTTCTGATGGAACTCAAGAAGGTTTATTCAGTAACGCTTAGAGTACTGGGGAACTCAGACAAAAAAGCAGCACTAAACTGAAAAGCATTGGCTGTCTTCAAATACCACTGTTTTTTTTTTGCCTCAGTGAAGAGCTTTAGAAAAGCCTCTCTGATTTTCATCTGGAATTAAAATTCCATATGCAGTATATTAAGTGGCTAATTATGTCATTCATTTTACAGCCTTCCTCTGAATGACTTGATTGAAATGAATGGATTTTAATCTTGGGAGGCGGAGGGAAGGAAGGAATAAATGCTTAGAGGTTTGTTCTGTTTCAGCACTTGCATTCTGAAACCTGAGTTAGATGTTTAAAACAAATATGGAATGTGTTTCCTGGAATTAAAAACTGGCCACTTCTGCTGTTCGATAATACCTTTTGGGATGTGGTAATTGTATGTGTGATTGACAGGTAGTTGAAAAGGGCAATTCTCTGATTCAAGGAAGCAAAGGAAGGCAGCGGAGGGGAGGAAAGTGTGAAGGAAAGTGTTCTAACTTACGATCTTATTAGTTGGGCTGTTAAAATGTATTCAGTCATTCATTAAAGCTTATTCATAAAATTCATTATTCATTAAAGCACTTTGGGAAGTGGGGGGGAAAGCACTGAACAGCAGCAGTCATTTATTTACACTAGCAATTTCATCATGGAATTAGATCGTGGGGCCAGATTCGCCTCTGCATTTCAGCAGTTCAGTTTCACTGACATCATGGAATAACTACCAATTTAGACTAATCTGTGTCAGAACAGAACCCAGCCCATACTGCTTCTTTAAGAGGATGCCTTGGGCAATTTCTTTGCTGTCTTATTGCTGGCTAGGTCTTGGGAAACTTTATAAATGGATAAAAAATTAAAGAAGTATGACAAATGGATCTTCTCACTGAGCAATGTTCAACTGAATCATTCCATTGAGATAGTTAGTAGGAGACGGATGTGAAAAGCATTCACATTAATAATTAGTACCTCGTTTATAAGAGTTTTTACCCCTGCTGTTCTGACAATTTTGAAACAAACAGTTTAGATTTTCAGTCCTCACATAAAAGGTTTGGGGTGACAGCAGAGGACAGGAAGGGATAACACTAAAGCTCTTATTTTGTTAATATGATATACAGCATATAAGATCACAGTAGTCAGTAATGGGAAAGAACCAGTAAATCACTGAACTCATGCCTTTGCAAGAAAATGTGTGCTAGGTAATGATCATTCTTCTTCATAGCAGCACTGGTGTTCTTCTTCCTAACTGATTTTTAGCTGAATCTCACCAGTGGAGCAACCCACATGAGGCTGAAGAAGTGACTTAGCACCTCTTAATTGATACACAGAACTGTCTGCAGGCTTTCTGCCTGGGGGTGAATGTCATGCTTCAGAATTTTTAAAACTCATTTTCACTGGCATTGCTCACCCTAGAAATCTAACGTTATTTTATTATTTGGGTTCTTACTGTAAGGCTGAGATAAAAGATATTCCTTTCTGTATTGATGAACAGCAGGTTAGGAGGCAGCAGTAAGGAAAACTAACTCTTTTAAGGCATTCCTTATCTGTACCCTGATGCCACAAGTATTGTATCATAGATGGGATGGGACTGGCGAGAAGCAAAGACATAGCACAGCTGCTCCGTGGGTCCTTGACCTCCACCATTTCTGGTCTGAGATGAAGGACTCAGCACTGAGATCCACCACCAATCACATGGAACCTGAGGAAGTTACTGATCCACAGGTCTACTAAAGCAGGTGGTATTGCGGAGGCACAGCATGAACTTGAGCTTTTGTGGGGTCTCTTGTTTTGCTTCTTTAACAATCCCCCTACACTGTGACCTTGAACTCTCCTTGTTGTGCAGGGTGATGATGTAAGTCCCAAGGAAACAGTCATATGGAAAATCTGAAGCTCATGGTCATGGGGCCAGGTTCTCTGCTGACAGAAAGTGGAGTAGTTCCCCTGGAGTCAGTGGACTTACTCTAGCTGACAATCTGACCTATTGAATTTCCAGTTCCTTTTGTGGGAACAGCTCAGCGAATGATTTGATCTGAATTTCTGGGGCAGGGCAAGCCAGGAAGATTTCAGTCTTTTAATTGGCAGTATAATGTCTTTAGAAATTCAGCCTTTGTCATTTTATCTTCTGATCATCTTTCAGGCTGCACAGCTGTCTCTTGCTTTGACTCCTGTACAAAATCCACAGTCTCCATTACAGCAGTCCTTCCCTGGTTGACTGCTTAGAGTCTGTCCTGGCACAACAATGGAAGACCTGGCAATTTCCTTCCAGGACAGGCTATGTGAGCTCCAGAAGAGAAGGCAGGGGAGCTCCTTGCCATCAAAGCACTCCCACAGCAGGAGGTAAAGGGGAGAAGATAAGAACCATCAACCAGCACTGGCCCCTTGGTTTTCCCTCAGATTCAGTGCCAGAGTGGACATTGGATATGCTGGCAAAAGAGATTAGGCAGCCACGTGTCATAAACAGCTATAAAGATTGGAAAAAAAGAGACAACACCACGCTTCCTCAAAACCCAGAAGTACAGAGAAGACATCATAGGTTCATAGCAGGTTCCTGCCCCAAAGCTGCAGAAAATAAAAGAGGAAGAGTTGGCAGTAGCTCTGCTAGCCCTTCCTTACAGTGACATGGGGTATGTAACCCATTGCTGTGGGGCTGGGTAAACAGGAAACCAAAAGAAGCCCATTCCTGCTGTTGGCTGTACTGAGCTGCAGCTCCCATGTGTTTCTGCAGTATCTGGATGTATACCAACTGCAGACTGGAAGAGCTCCATGCAAAATCCTAGAAATGTCTCAGAAGCATTTCCAGTCCCCAGAAAAATGACACATAGGGAAGGTATCTTCCCCACAGTTGTGTAATCAAGAAGCTGGAGAAACAATAGATTGGTATGCTGCCAAACTGTGCAGAAAATGGCTGACTCATGCGAGTATGCAATCTTAAACCTGAAATAATTAGTGTTAGATTCATAAGTGGGAAAAAAGTGCAATGAGACTGATGAAAGAAAAGCTGTCCTTGCTGATAGTATACTATAGGAGTGTCTAAAGCTGCTGCAAATGCATAAATATGAAGCAGAAGACATCAGGGAAGACCTTTAGTGCTGCGAGAAAAATGTGCACATGATAGAATGCACAGCACTGACATTAATATGGTGCAAAAGGGCAAAAACAAAACTCTGAGCTATGTGCCAAGAGAGAACAGCAGCACTTAGTAAGAAAAATGAATGCTGTGGAGACAGTAGGACATTACTAAATGTGTTAGGATGCAAGCACTTCCTTACAGCTATGCCAAAGAGGGAAAGGAATTGTAACTATGCAAAGCTGAATTAAAGCAATGCAATGACCCTGTGCCATTAGGCAAAGTAAATTGCAGGTTGAATCAGTGATGCTGGCAACAACAAATCCTCTACTTCCAGCAGCACACAGTGAATTGCCACCACACAGGAGCTTTAAGTTTGAAGCAAACAATTCATGCAGGCAATGGAAGCAGAACAAATAAAAAAATAATAATTACATGTGCCGAGCTGGCAATATTCGCTTGCATCCTTGCAATGAAGCTGTTGGGAGGCATATCAAGAAGTGTTTGAAGGGGAGAATGTCTTCCAGGCATACAATTGCCTTCATCTATTTCCATCTTTTCAATTTGTGCCTCCGGGAGTGGCTACAGAATAAAAAGAAAAAATAATTGGAGCAGTAGAAGGAACGGAAAAAGAAGACATTTTTATGTAATGTTAAGTAACAAGTCACACAAGCAGTATGGATGCTGAGACGCCAGACAACCTACCCCCTTCTGAAAACTGAAGTACCTTCAACAAGCAGGAAAAGGCTGTTCAACTGAATTCCTACAAATGAGGGAATATCTGGCTTGGTGAGAACAAAGAAAATTAGTGTTACATAGGGTATTGACAAAAACTGTTGGGGAAAGAAAGAAACTACCTCACCACATCCAGGAAAAGACCATATGCAAATGTTTGTGAGCACTACTGGGATGCGAGGTGGCAGAGCACCAGCGCTGTCAGAAAGATGTATTAAAAGGACTCTGAGGCACCAGTGCAATGGCTGCTGTGTTCTGGGGATGGACGCAGAGATGATGTGGCAGAAGCTGTGACACATCACCATCCCACCTTCATCTATCAGTTAGAAAGAGTTAGAGCATAGGCCTAGAGCTGAATAAAACCATCCTGGTGTGGGGACTGTTTACGGTATTCTGGATGAGACATCTGTTGATCTCCCAAGAGCCAGGATCAACCTCAGCAATTTAGAGCACACAGAAGCTTCCTGCCCTCAGATGCACAGACTCCATCCAGAGTCTGTTGGGATTTGCAACCTATCTGACAGCTTTTCCCTCACAGCCTTCGCATATGTGCAAGTCATTGATACAGCTCCTGAACAGAGATGCAATGGGGACAACTGGTATCATCAGAGAATACACCAACCAGCCACGTGAAAGAGCAGACACTTCATTATCCCACTTCTAATAAAGAGGCAGATACATAACATATTGCTAGTGAGCAGTTCTACACCTTAGAAAAAGACATGTTCCTCTTGCTAACCTACAGCTTGGTGTTAGTATCTCCAGCAGAACAGAGAGATACATCTAAACAGAAACATTACTTTTTTTTTCTACTGGAAAGGCCAGAAAGCACGGGGAAATGTCTCCATTTCCAAGAGTACTGCATCTACTAAAACAGATTGAAGATGATCACAATACCCAGATCTCAGGGAATGGACACTTTGGGAATTGTCCAGCTCTCCTCTGGATCTGCAGTCTGTGCAGAGGAAGCCAGAAATACTCTGCCCTGGCCAAATATGACAGAGGCAAGCCAACATCTGGTGGTCTGTTGTGCCGTGTTTAGGGCAACCAGCAATAAAAAAGTGGAAGCACACTGCTCTTTCCACCATCCATAGGGAGAACACAAATTTGCCTCGCAACTCCAAATTTGGCTATTTGGCCTGCTACTGAGACGTATAGTCAAGTGGGTGAGTTTAAAGCAATGAATTACTTTAATATGCAGAATATCCTATGCAGTGGGAACACAGATCTGTTTGCTTGCAATCCGCCCTCAAATGGACTCCCTTCAGTTACCACCACAGCATTGCCACCAAATGGCAAAGTCAAATTAGCACTTAAAATGCCTGAAATTTTATTAATGCCAAAGAACATGAAGAAAATACATGGCCTCTCTGTTCTTGAATGGAGAAACAATCTCACAGAAAACCCAGCTCAATCTGCTTCCATCGTCTGATACTGTGAGCAATGGTGTCACTGATGTGACTAACAGTGATGAAAGCAATCACATACAGAAGAAACATGTGAAAGCCAAAGCCTCCCATGACTGATGAAATAAAGACCTCACAGAACTACCAGCAGGACAAGGTATTTTTATCAGGTTATTTCTGCTGGGCATACCATGTTCTGGGATGCAAACCATTTTATTGAACAGGTAAGTTCTTGCTCATATAATATAGCATTTGTAAATATGTATTTCCCTGAAATCTCAAATACATTAAGTTGCTGTGTGCAGAAGACACAGAGATAACAGTGAATTATGCACTCTGCAGACTTCATTGAGAGGGCACAGATCAAAGCAAAAGAACAGTGACTGTGGGGATAAATGTGATAGCCCAGAAATACATTGCTGAAGAGCTCAAGCAGAATCCAGTCATCTGTGCTCACAAGTGAACAATACACCAACTCCAACATCAAGGTGTACCTTGATGCTTCCAGGTGTACACACAAGGCAGTACAGTACCCTGGCATGAAAGAACAGCCTCTGCAGACACAGAGGAATATAGCCTTGCTCCCACAAGAAGTGAAGAGAAAAAAGAAACCAAACAAAAAAGTACATCCCAATATATTAGCTACAAAATGAGACATTAGGAATGTACATTTAAAAGTTCTCACAGGTTATGCTGTTCCTGTTTAATGCTGTGGTCTCAAATGTGACTAAAGCTACAAAACTGAAGTGCCCATTTGGGACTTGGATATTCAGGCAGAGGATAATGTCACCTGAGCAAGCAGTGGATGAGAAACACAGGAGGCACAGAAGAAGGGATAAACCTGCAGCATGGAAATGCTGAGCTGCAGGTAGCAGGCAGCTGCAGTCTGGGTGGAAGGCAGAGTGGAGGCGAGGCAGGGAGCGGCAGAGCCCCAGACCCTAGGTGAGCACAACCCCTGCCTGCTGCAGAGTGCAGGAGGAGTGATGTTTTTGGTAGCCCTGGCAGTGCACCTTATAAACATCATTTTAGGGAACTGTACTGAGGGCAGGAATAAGCGACTGCTGTTCATTCTGAAGACTGTAAAAGACAGTGTGCCTACAGCAACCTTTTCAAGCTTGAGCACTGGGTGCTCCCTGGGCATGGCCACCTAGTCTGCAAAAGGGATCCACCAAAATAAGCCCACTTAGAGTCACGCAGCAAGAGATACATGCCCTCTTCCCCGTGTCCCCCCCAAAAAATGATAGGATGCCCACTAATCAAAAAAGGGTCTAAACAGTTTTATTTTCCACCTGCTGGAATAAAATAATTGCTTGAAATAGTTGTAATAAAATAGTTTGTTTGTAATAAAATAGTTTGTTTGTAATAAAATAGTTGTCTGAAAACTATTTGGGGAATGTATTTTTACGGGTCTTCTGCTAAGGCCAAGAAATGTTTGGGGTGCTTGTGGGATTTAGGTGCCAAAACGAGGAGTAGGAAGAGGTGTGTCATGCTGTCACTTCAGAGCTACCACCTGTCATCCAGTGCTTCTGCACTAACACTGCAAAAAGGGGTTCCCTATTGCTAGCATTTCTGTCCTCACATTTCTGAAGCCTATTCTATTTACTGAAAGTGTCACCAAAATTGCAGTAACACTGATAGTTTTTACATAATAGTTGATCCTTTACGGAGAAAAATCGGGGTGCCTTTGATCTGGATCATCTCTCAGGTGTTAAATGTCTATGTTGATGTGACATAAGCCAGACATAGAAGCTAGAGAGAGAGAATATTTAAAGAATGAACCAGATAAAACAAGATGTCAGCCTCCAATTGTACATTTCTTAGGATTAGAGCAGACATATTGCTGGATTCCAGCTCTTCACTGGCACTCATGACAGAAAGCTGCCGCAGATAGGGAGCTCTGCAGGGTCTTGTCATTCAGAGTGCAAACATGGTCTGAAAAGTGTAATGTCTTTTTCTTCTTGTTATGGCTTTGGGTAATGCAGATATGATCTTCAACAGCACCTGAATAATAAATCAAAATGCTTGCAAAACAAAAACAACTCCCATCAAAAAAAAAAAAAAA
>VZRQ01006258.1:59581-69728 GCA_013397975.1 Machaerirhynchus nigripectus
AAGGAAAGAAAAAAAAAAGACATGTACGATACAATACCTTCACAACACAAAATAAAGGCAGCCAGCAGCATTTTTATTGGTTTAGTGACTTTTTACTGTCAGTGATGTCAATTGGCTTTGAAACAAAGCCTCTGCTCCATAGTGAAAAAGAATACATCTACCATGTTGGTCAAAATCATGAGATTTTTGGACACAAAATGCATAGCCAAAACAATTGTGGTCCTATTTTTGTTTTAAACACTTAGACGGCATTATGAAAAATAAGTCAGTAACTTCCTCTAAGGGCTAATGTCTGTAACGAGCACAATGCCAACAGCTCTCCTTTAGCACTGTGGTCTCCTTCCACCATCTGCTGGGCTTCCTTTGCTATTGCAGGAGTTAAAAGTCAGGTTCTTTTCTAATAACATTATTTATTTTAATCTTCCCCCATCCTTCATCTCACATGTTTATTTTGTCACTTATGAGGCCCTGAAGGAAGCAGTATTGATAATCCCTACTGAAATGTATCTTACCAGATTTATTGACAGATGAGGTTTTTTTTAAGATGAAGGAAAGATTTGCTCTGATTTTGTAAAGATTAAAAAAACCATTTTGGGTTAATTTTATTTCTAAAGTGAAAGTACATTTTGCTGACAAAAGTAGGTCGTTTCCTGTACCTAACAGACTCTGGTTTAATTCTGTATTACAGAGCTGAACAGGATGAACAGGATTTTGGCTTGGATTTCATATCATAAGCAGTGACTAACCAAGTATCTCCTGCAACAAGTTATTTATTAACAGTGATTCACAAATTAGAATCTACACAAATGTTTCGTTTTTTTAGAGTCCAGGATGAATCTGCCTCAGTGCCATTCAGGTGGAGAAAGTGTACCTATAATATAAACTGAGTACATTTACATAGAATTATCAAGAAATGGGAAAGGCTGTATTCCCCTTCCACACACAAAGTCAAACATACACACACCCCTGTGTTATTTTTAGATTTGTTTTTCTTAGTTGCAGCGCATTTGAGAATGCCTTACAGCCCAGAATATGGAACTAGCCAGCATTTCTACATTTACTGTCAAAAACTATATACCTTTTGGGTATGTGAGAGGGTCTCATGTGAAACATAAAGGAATATGCATTTTGGCTTAGCAATGATGCTAAATCTAGAACAGGTATTATGACAGTTTGTCTGAGAACTTCCTTGCAGAGCTAACCGAAAGCTGGGAGTTTGTGTGAGGAAAACTTTGCACCATGATCTGAAAACACCACGTTTTTTAAAGCACAGATGGTCAAAGATCCCTAGAGTGGGCTTACAAATGTAACTCCAATATGAGCATGTATTATAAAACCAGTTTCCCATGAAAAAGATTGCAAAACCTCCAAAGAAATGGCTTTCCTCAGCATTCATATATATTCAGTAATTTCAATGAAAACCAGAAGGGATCCAGGCTAAGGCCAAATGCTTCTGGAAAATGACTCTCTCTTTTTTTTTTTTTTTAAGAAAGCAAAGTTTTCACAATGTAGTGTTATGCCTTTACAGTGGAAAGTTTCAGAATTATGCAACACAATTAAAAAAAAGAACTAATTAGATGCAGTGACAGGAGGCGGAGGTCGAAGAAAACATCTTAATGTCAAGATTCTTGAAGATGAAGAGTTATTTTGGATGCCTTCATTTTTGGGCAGCTACCAGAGGAGAGTCACTCTTTTAAAAAATGTTTCAGCTTCTGAATACTGGGTTCCATTAAAGTATTTCTTTTGCCCAAAATTTGACGACTAGTTATGGCGGTTTTGAAATTGTGTAATTATTGTGGTACATCCTCCTGAGTGTAAAAACGTGGTAATAAATACCTCAGCAGTGTGCTTTGAGGCTTCATACATTATTGTCTATAAAATGCTTCAAATGGACTTTAATGGAAGACCTCATAAATGTGTAAAAGACTACTATTATCATTTTTTACAAGATTAGGATTTAAGGGGTGAAGGAAAAAAGAAATGTTGTGGCAATATGACAAGTGCCTCTTTTTACTGTTCCTGTATGGGCAGCAGGAAAAGAACCCAAAGTAAACCTGCCAGACCCAAGTTAATTAATTAATTAATTAGTTATTAATTGAAAAATATTTTAAGTAACACCCACTTTCTTTATAATGAAATTGTAAAAGTGAGGTATTTCTAAACATTAGCAGATCTGGAGGTTTTTCCTTTGACCCCAGTATCTTTAAAGTACATTACAGAAGCTGAAGAGATTGTAACCTTTTGGCAAACCTTTTACAGCATCAAACAAGAGCTCTCCTGTCACTTTGAAGATATCCTGCAATCAATTAGCAAGGCCCTAAATTACGTCGGAATGAGTCAGGAGTATTGCAGAATAACTGGCAGGCTTTCCCTTAGAGAGAATCTTTGGGAATATGAGAAAACAGGGAGGATTAGCCATCCCCATTAAGGACAACAGCATTAGGAGCTGTATTGAAAACACTAGAGCTTCTTCTTGCCTAATGCTCCCAAAACTGCTGTTCTCAGCTAAACTGAGCGGATTTGTTCTGTCTCTTTATTTTTAGCATAGGAAACTCAAAATAAACTTGGAAGAAGTTCTTGAAGCGAGATGCACAAGTCAAAAAGTGAAAATTACATCTTAGCACAACAGATTCACGCTTTTTTCCTTGTGAGGTTGGTTAAATTAGTGTAATCTAAAGTACTACAGAAGATGAAGGAGAATATTTTAAAGCTGTTTTCCCTTGCTCCTCGTTGATGTGAAGGACTGTAAGAGATGGAAGGCAGCAGTGTGGGCCTTTCATAATCTGAATTCCCACAGAGGAAATAACCTTGGTCTCAACCAGTGCCTGACGAATTCCTCCACTGATCTGAAAACCAAAGATAACGTCTTCATACCTAGCAGGCTATCTCTACGCTTCCAGAAGGGACAAATTAACTTTAGCTCATCTCTGAAAATCTAATCATCAGTGCTCTATTTTCTGAAGCCAAGGAGCTACAAAGCTCTTCATATCGTGCATTCTGAAAAGACACTGACACGCAAACCTTTGCATTTGCAAAGAAAACTATGTAGGAGTTGGAAATAAAGTGAAGGCTTCCTCCCTGCCTCTGTCCTCTCTTCCTTCCTCCTTCCCTCCCTCCCTCCCTGCTAAAAAAAAAAAAAAAACCCCAAAAAAACCCAAGGTGGCATTTTGCTCTACTCCCAAGGAAGTAAGAACCAGATTGGTCCTTGTGGTGTGCTTTGCTTATGTTTGGGGTTTTTTTTATCCCCCTTCCTGTAGTATTATTCCCAGAAATAACACCAGGGCTTAAAAAAGACTAAAGGCTCCCAGGGTTGCAGCTGGTAAATTTTCATGCAGAAGCTACAGCGCATTTCCCCCACTGTAGTAGATCCTCTTATCTGGTTCATTATCAGTAGAATCCCCTGTACACTAAAATCCAGTGGCAGCAAAATACTCAGGCGTGTGCTTAGAGATAAGCTTGTGTTGACATGATTTGCTAGATGAAGACCTATAGACAAAAACTGTTATGGAGAAACTGTGATACCATATGGACATTCTCTCGATTGTCACATTTCTTCCAGATCTACATATGCTTTTCAGGCTGAAAGCTGCAGAAGAATGTATTGCATACAATTCAACAGCCCTTTTGCTTCCCTGTAAAACCAGTGGTGAACTCTGTTTAGTCTTTAACAACCAGGTCTGGGTCCTAGTAAGGGGGAGAGGTCAAAAATAATTGGTGCAGCCGACAACTGAAGTAAAAATCCTAACTGTTTGGGTTTTTTAAAAAAAGGAAAGCAAAGAGGGACAATAACAGGGATGGCTGACTATTACTTGGAAAGCATTTTAATTCCAGTCTGTACAGTAAATGCTCTTCAGCTACATGAAGCAGATAAAAAATGTCTGCAGATTTCAGTAGTATCCTGTCAAGTAGGTTTTCAAAATAAAGACAGATGGCAAAGGATTATAGCTAATTCTTTTTCCTAATTCATCTTTTCCTGACCATTCTACTGCACTCCATCTAACTGGAGAGATTCACCAGCTTAACCTCCCCTCTGTAGCTTACAGTGACAAACCACATAGCAGATTTGTAACTTCCCATCATTAGGAATGTTTAATTGGACACAACTGCTTTTCATCAGCTGCCTTTAAATGCTGCTTCTGAACACAGGATGTTTACAGCATCACAACAGTATAACTCTAGCTTTATTTTTAAACTAAACATCCTAAAAAGCCCAGGAATATTGTAGTGTTTCTGGTGAATGTAGCTGTCGTGCTCAGTCAAAGAAGAATTTCACACTGGAATCTCTTACACAGATGTGCACAATCTCACAGCACAACACTAACAGCAGTGTCCTAAAGATACCTTGCTGTTTCTTTCCTGTGCTCTTTTTTTCCCACACAGATAAAGCAAGGAAGCCATGTAGCACAGCCCTGATAACGCTGGAAGCCTGCAGTCCATGATTCAGTGTGAGAGGGCCCGTGCTGCAGTCACAGCTCCTTGCTGCCTGCCTCATTCTGCTTTCTCCTTCTCCACTCCATTACTTAATGCTGTTTTTAAAAATTCCCACTGTTTTTTGATGTCTTGATTTTCAAATGCCTGGCTTGAGACATGCTGACCCTGATCTTCCCAGGTGCTGACAATAAATAACAGCTCCTTACGGAGTCACTGGGGAACGGACGGTATCCAGCACCTTCCTAAGCGTCCTTTACAGCATCTTCAGGGAAGTGAGGGAGAGTGTATCCAGCATAAGGTCTATGCTGCCCACTCCACTCCTCCTATATTCTCTTTTAGATAGTCCTTTCAGTTTTCTGTGCATTTATTATTCTACCCTTTAAGTTTATAAATTTTTCCAGTGGAAAAAAAAAATCCAAGAAATGGCAGTCACTTTTTTTCCTGTACATTTCCTTTTGGTTTCTCTCCTTCCTTTTCTTTGCTATCACTTGCTTTCTTTTCACCAGAAAAAAACCTGAGAGGCACATGTCAGTGACAACAGCACCATCTTCTGTTCTGCAGAGATCATGAAGGCTTCACTCTTGTGTCTATGAGTGCTTCAGAGATGGGTCTGACTGAAAAAATCTGGAGCCACTGCTGGATCTGAACTAACTCCTCATGAGTTTCAATGTCTGAACAACTCTGAATGCATGCAGGGCAGTATGTGTGTATGAAAGGCAACAAAGAGTTCTCATAGCACTTCTCTCTGTGAGACACCTTTATATTTGTCTTTTATTCTTCTCCTCATACAAGTTCAGTTGCAAACCTTAGTCTCCTCTTGCTTTTCTTCCCTGCAGCTTGACACATTGACAGTTTTTGGGTTTGTTCATTTATTTACTGATCACAATTAGTGTTATCCTTACTCTCTACCAATAGTATTGTACTAATTGTCACCAGGGAAAAAATATGCAGCCCAAATAGATTACAAGATACACACAGAGAGGAGATCAGCTTATCAGTCCACATAGAAGGCCATAGATCACAGAAGGTCATAGACCATGTGCTGCCTAAAATTTGTGTCACTGTGGCAACAAAGGGTTATTTGGGGTATGATAGAGGAAAATGAGGTGGGAGTTAGCACAAGATAAACATTAAGTCTTACTTGAAAGACTAATATATGGACAATTCAGACTGGCTGCATGGGTAGGTCAGTGTGAAGTCAGTGTCTTGGTATTAGATAAGAGGATGAGGAAGAATAGACTAATGGGTCTGGAAACGGAAAAGGAAAAGAAACAGCATGTGTTTGATGTAGCACAGAAGAGGGAAACTGCAGGGAGGCATAAAGGGAGAGGTGGCAAGGTCAAAACAGCAGGTTAAGAAACAGATCTTCACAACAGCAATATCTAATTAGGGTAAGATTGCTTTTGTTAAGCCAGGAAAGGGGATGTGGATGTGGTACACCAACAGATCGGACAGTAATTCTAAGTATGTGAGTAGATAGGAATGTGCCTGTTTTGGGGAAATTCTGCAAATAGATTTTGCAATATAAAGGGTTTATTCATCTTTCATAAAGAAGCCTGGGGACAGAAATGTGGAGCTAGTTACTCAACAGGTAGCTTGTGAGCAGTCATAGCTGATATACTATAATACTAGTAGATTGTGTAGTCCAATTGGGATATACAAATCTGACTGGACTGGGATATTCAAATCTGGCTGCAGAAGACAAACTCCAGGCTCACTGTATGTGGGTAGCAAGTTCAGAAATGAAGGGGAGGAGGGAGCGAAGGTGATGGCTGAAGGGACTGGCTGGAGGGACAAGCTGAATCTCATTTTTAAATGATGAATACATGTTTGCATTGTGATGTGAAAGAGCCAGAAGAATCATTTGTGGGGGTGGGGGTGGGGAGGCAAATGAAACAAGTACTAGAGGATCAGGAGATAACAGCACAACCACCTTGTGGAAATTGTTGTGACCAGCTTTCCTGGCTGCATATCAATGATTCCCTCTTTCAGTTAGAACACTTCTGCCCCTCTCTCTCTTAGCAAGAGGGTTCAAGGACTTTAGGGCAAACTGACAAAAACGAAGTGATCTTCTTCTTTCCCTTTCCCTTTCTCACCTCCTGTGAATTTCTTTTTCCTTATCCCCTGGCAGGGAGGGGAAGTGCTGTCTCAGAGTGAGAGTCATGTAACAGCTATGTGCGCTGCTGGGTTTTTTGCATAACAGCACTGAGGAAATCTAGAAAAGAACATGAATATACGTAACCATAATAACTGGTAAGGTTTATTGTATGGAGCACATCTGGGATTTTAATTTCATTATCGTGGGAGAGGGATGTGGCAGGAAATTTTCTGCATAACTCTTTCAGAAATCTCCCATTTCCTTCTCCTGCATGCAGTGGGAGAGGAAAGAAAAGGCTGTGTTATGTACCTGGTCACCCTAGAGATCTAACACTGTGCAGACACACTCCCACAGACTCCTGTAAGAAAAAAGAGTCACGCTGCAGGGTTAGCTGAGCCTTCCTCCATATGAACTGTGTAGAATTACCTGTAAATGTGCAGGTGGTAGTATGGGACTTTCATGAGAATAAACATATTTTGTGTGATCTAAAACCATCATTAAAACTAAACTTTTTAAAGACATAGACTTGGCCTGGGTTCTAATAGTCTGTGGTGCCTCAGCACCTTAGCAGGGGCTTTATGGCAACAGCATAACACATCCTTCCACAACTGTAAGTGGGGGTTTGCAAGACTTACAATTGTCTGTAGTTTATACTGTAGATTTATCCTTAATCCTTTTCTAAATTAACCAACCACTAGCATGATCATCCACAAATTTTTCCTAGTACAGAACTGCCTGTGTGATCACAGGGGAAAGCATTTACATAAAAACAAGTATACATTTGTCCAAAAGAATATGCAGGTAACTAAAGGCACTGATTTTTTACCTATGAGTCCGAGGAAGGAACCTCAGTCCTCTTGAATTACTAAATTGGTGTAGAATTATGAGTCCCGATGAAAACCAATAAACTATTACTGTAAAGCATTTAAATTGTAAAATCAGCCCAAATTTGGTTAACTTGTTATGATGTGCTGGAAACGCAAACCATCAGCAAAGGTACTGTTACAAAGGTCAGATAAGAATCAACAATAATATGTTTCTCATCTTTGTCCTGCCTGTCATATGCTCAGTAAAAGTATTAAGTGATACAGAGAGACCCTGGTTAAGGGAGCAGAGTGTGATGGAAGCTCTGCATCTGGAGTTACAAGGAGTTGAGAAGTATTTTGTGACCTATAGATAGAAGTGGCCTCTGAAGGGGACATGTTCACACTGCCCATTTATTTCAGGGCTCTCTGCAATTTCGGTGGACTGCTTTTGATGCCTCAGGCAATTCCTCTTAGTTTTACATTTTTAAGATAGACTAATCCAATTGAAGGAGAACATCTTGTATGACAGAAATAAAGAAAGCATCCACAAGATGTCCTCTCTAAATATAAAATAAAATGTCAAGATATTTCAGCCTTTGATCTAGGCTCTATGCTGAGTTTGGAGGGGACCCAGAGAGGTCAGGGAATACAGGATACCTTATAAATAGGAGTGCAGAGTAGATGAGAGATTGGCAGGTGTGGGATGTTCTGAATGCTGAGGCTGGTGCACCAAAACTAAGCTGAAAGGGCTTTGGGATCCTAGAGGTGCCTGCAGCTGGCAGGATGGGGGCCTGTGAGCAGGGCTGGCTTAGGAAGAAGACAGGAAGTGGCTGGGATAAGCTTGGAAAGTGGAGAAAACAGAAGAGGACATGGTCTTTGGTGAGGCAGGGGTATGTGCTGGAGTTGTAGAGCTGGAAACAAATTCAGGGTCCTAGCATAAAGACACTTAACAACTATGGTATGAAGGTGTGGATGGTGTGGTTCTTGACATATGAAAATTACAAAACACTGCTGAAAATTACAAAATGCTTGCTCATTTTCTCTCTTAACTCCATATTCACTTTTCTGGCTTGTCTTCATTTGTTTGTTTTGTTTTGTTGCCATAATGTTCCACTCAGAAGCTCCCCAAGCCCAATCTCCCTTTTGTCTGATAAGATAATCTGCAATGGAACAGTTCAAATTCAAATGCTGTTGTTTAACTTGGTGTAATAAGATTTTAGATTTGGCATCCCACTGTGATAAAAATAAAGGCAAAGCAGAATTCAGACAATAATGGAGAAACAGCACAACACGTAGTATATTTGATTCTGTTTTGATTACTAGCTGTTGTGCAGACCTTTAACTCTTCCTTTAGTTAAGTCTTACAGATGCCAGGAAGGGAAGAGTAAAACTCTAATAAGAAGGGATACCCTGCTTGGCACTGTTGCAAGCCTGATAAAAGAAACACCCACAATTCATCAGACTGCATGCTGTAAGTGGAAATGGAAAAATTACTAAAGAGCAAATAGAAAAACAAAATATATTATGGAACGTAAGATATTTCAACTGTAAGCATCCTATTTACTAACGCACATTGTAATAATTCCTCCTATGAAACATGTTTCTGTGTGTAAGAAACAAAGTACTAAGTTTTACTTTACATTTGAGTAAAATGTATAACTTGAACTGTTTTCTTGAGCTTCTACTAGATTCTGTAATTTATGTGTAACAGAACATAGGCAGAGCAGTAAGGCACATGGAACCTGTGTTAGCTAGTGGGTTTAAAATAATATGTTTCCACCTGCTTTTTCCAGAATATATTGCATATATAGTCACAGTACAGGCTCAATTCTATAAGAAAATTCAGTCATTTTGCAATCAGTAGACTCTCAAAGACAAAAAAAATTCTAAAAACGTTTGGGGAAAACGGATAGCCAGGAAAAGGAGAGGCTACTCATGTGATTTAGAGAGGAGTGATTAAGTGGAACCTCACTTGGAAAACTTGCAGTAAACCTTTCTTCTTCATTAGACTCTAAGCAACTACAGCTTGGCCATGGTAATGCCCACGCACATTGGTAACCATGTTGTATCCATGCTGCTGTGCAGGAAGTTTGCTATTCATTGCTTTCACGGGAACAGAAGGTTCCAGGTTTGCCTTTTCCTATGACCTCAACTTCTAGGAGAGTAGTTTGCCACCACTTTTGATGTGTTGATCTCTAGCTGTTTTGGTGGAAATTGTAATATTGCACAGTGAATTTAGACTTACTGGCAATTAGCTTGATTTTCTGAGCTAGGCTCTGGCTGCACTGGTACACTGAACTGCACAGGAGTTGTTCTCTGACCTCAGTGCTGGTGGCCTTGGCCCTTCCAACAAGCCAACAGCACAGAGCCAGCATCCAGAAATGCCTCTGACCTGAGGCGGACACAAGGCATTCAGGCAAACTTCGGGTACGCTGTGATGACAACAATGACTGGTTTTAGCAACTTCTTTTGGTATAAATGGTTAGGCTATGACAGGTGGGAAAACGGGGCATTTTGTGCAGTACTGCTGCCTGATCTTGCGTTGTAATGCACATGAAGAGTAGAGAGAGTTTCTATGGCACACAAGGATGGAACTTCACCCCCTCAAGCGAGAGGCTCGCACCTGGGATATCTCCGTTAGGCCTCCCGTGCTGGGCCCATGAGAGCACACCGTGGGCCAGGTTGTGCCTAGCAGCCACCACAACTGGGAACACTCATGCAGGCGGCTTACGACCGACAGACGGAGAATATTTTCAACGTGCACACACAGCCAAACCAGTCAATCACACTACTTTTTCGCCTCCCGCCGCCC
>VZRQ01006258.1:70236-177764 GCA_013397975.1 Machaerirhynchus nigripectus
CGGGGCCGGGGCTGGACGCGCGGCTGTGCCCGCGGTTCTGGCGGCTGGTGCAGGAGGGCCTGACGGAGCGGGACGGGCTGTGCCGCAAGCGGGCCCGCTACCTGCTGAAGCGAGCGCTGGACCTGAGCGGCGGCCAGCGCGCCGAGCTGCGCTGCCCCCCGGACGGCGGACACGGTACGGCCGGGCGGGCGGCGGGAGGGGCAGCGCGGCCCGGGGTGCGCAGCCGGGAGAAACGGCTGTCCTTTTATTTTTTTTTCTTAGAGTCGAGTCTGTTTTGGTGGTCTGCTGAGAAGAACGAGCAACTCCTACAGTTTTGGGAAACTTATATTTTGATTATGGAAACTTTGGAAGGAAACCAGGTAGGAGCGCCGTAAAATCTGTGCCCGTCCTAGACACGTGCTGCCTCACTTGTGGTGTATGTGAATGTTTCTGTAGGGCAGAGTATGTCCAGTTTTGGTGATTGAGGGTATCTAAGTCAGCATTAACTGGAATATTTTTGTTTTAACTCTTAAATACTTAAAACACAGCATGTGTCATTCACTGGGAATAAATTCAGAACTCTGTCATTGGAATACATCTCGTTAATGTGATGACAAAAACCTGGGGTGCAGGTAATTGCAAAGCTAAGGTAACCAGCTTTATGAGAAATCTGGTGATCGCGCTTAATAACTTCTCTATGGTAGAGGGGGACTATGTCTGTGTGGTAAAGTACCTGTGGCCTTGGATTAAAACAATTTTTTGGGTCCAGTGTACTTAGAAAGATTCCTGTTGACTTGAGGCTTCTATAATTGTGTGGTATTGTGATGTTAGCTATTAGTAGGGTGCCCACCTCCCTGTAGTTACTTCATGTTACTTGTACATTATTGTCCTGCAACTGAAACAGTATTTATTTAAATGCTTCATTTTAGAGATTTGTGCTGTTTTACTTTTGAGGAATGGAATGGTTATTAGTATCGTTCTTAAAATATGGTAGCATTGAAGTATCAGTTTTTCTTCAGTGCTAAACTGCAATTGAGTGTTGCATACCACAGGCATTGCAGGTTTTATTTAAATGTACTTCTCTTGTCAACTGCTATAGTAATGCTATTGATAGTAAATTCTAGTCTGAGTAACTGACAGCTCCTGGGTTTGAGAGACAAACTTTTTACATTTGATTTGCATTTCAGATCCATGTCATAAAGCCAGTATTACCAAAACTAAACAGTTTGTACGAGCTTGCCATATCAGGGGATAAAGGTAAGATGGAACTTTTTCTATTTGATCTCTTAAATATTAGTCAGTTAAATTACACTTTTCTGTTTTAGTAGCAGCTTTTTGTAGTGTTTTGTTTTTCAAAATAGGTGTTTTCAGGCTGGCTCTTAAAGTTTTTCTGGGTCTGCCCTATGCATAGGTTGTTTGGCAAAGGCATAGGCAGTGGCCACTCTGCTCTGACAAGAAATCCTAGCCTATATGTGTTGCTTACTCTATTGTCTTGAAAAGCTATTTTTCTGCCAGCAAAGCCAAATAAATGGTCATTTTCCACTGTGTTTTGCTTTACTTAAGATAATGTGAAAATAAAACAAAGCCAGAGATTTTTGGGGTTGTAGAAGCCAAGTCAAGTGCACCACTTTGTAAAAGGGCAAACATCCCCCCCCAACACAACTTGTTAGAAGTGGGAGAGAATAAATGAAATGAGTGCTGAGACAGTGTGTCTAGGGGACATGAGCACATGTAATTAGGTAGTGCAAGATGTTAGAGACTGGTAAAGTGGAAAGACCATTAATGTGAAACTTTTTCAGGTAAATACATGGGTATAAATAGAGTTGCAGAAAGAAGGATGTGGCATTTGCACTTAATAGTAATTTTAATTTGTAACTAATAAAATGGAGAGTAACTTTAGAAAACTGTATTAATTTTTAAAATTAGGTTTAGCAGGGTGTTTTACAAAACTAATAGCTATAGTCACCTTCTTGAAATGTCCTGTGAATAGACTGTAATGTTGTCCAGAATGTCATTGTGTTACATGCTGGTGTGTCAGTGTCATTTCTGTGTCAGTTTAGAAGAATTCCTTTTTGTAACAGGTTGTTGGCTGTTTCACCCATCCTGGCATATGTGCATTTATAGACGAATGTTTGAGAGTGAGAATAAAACATTGACAAAGGAAGGCATTCTTCATTTCCTGGAGCTTTATGAAACAAAGTATCTTCCAAATTCACTTGGTTTCTCAGAGGTAAGGGTGTTACTGTTACATGCCTGAACAAACAAATGTTCCAGTTTGTAGTAGATCTTAACACTGATTGCTTCAGTAGTTGGAATTGGACACATTCCATCTCTGTAGTATAATCAATGTATTACTGTATCCCATAAAACCCCCACACTTTAAAATATTCTGTATGCTGGAAGAAATATTAAAGCTTAAAGGTTTTTTTTTTTTATTACTATCACATGTGCATTGACTGTCCAACCAGCCTACAGTTTAGTAAGGAATGATCTACATTATACTATTTATTCTTCACAGGAGCTTTCCCCTCAGAGGTTAATATTCCTGATTTATACAGTCAGTCTCGTGATGAGTAACTTCAAATAAATTCAACCTTAATATGCACCCTAAATCTTTTTAACTGTGTTGGCTCTTCATCATTCTTTTATTTCATGTTTAAATCTATTTTCTCTGTTTCCCAGAAGGATTTCTTATTTGCCTGCATCTTTCACAGTACTCTGTTAAATGTATCTAGTGGGAAAATACCTTCCCTTGTTTACTCTCCTGATCCCCCTTCTCTTCAGTTTCTTTCTCTTTTTGCTTCTACTATTTACTACTAACAAGAGTATTCTCTGATTCCTGGCTGTCTCCTTTAAAGTCTGGTGAAATAAGTCTGGTGAAATAAGTCTAGTTAGCTTCTGTGTAGCAATGCCTTGGAAGTGTGCATTTAGCCATTGTTCTTGTTTCCTTTTTTCAGTTTGTTATTGGACCGCTAATGGATGCCCTCTCAGAAAGTTCCCTCTACAGCAGGTAAACCACTGGTTTAATTAATAGTTTATTTAATTTCTTGATTGCTGCAAATAATGTTCTAATAATACTGGTTTAAGTGTGTGGGTAAAACCTCAGCTATGGAAAACACATTAATACAGCTTTCCAGGAAAGGTGGGGTGGCTGTGAACAAATGAGGTATGTACAATTTAATCTGAGTTAACAGCACAAAGGATGCCTCAAGCTCCTACATTGCATCTTGTTTTGAAACGTTAATTTGTAAGTGAGATATGACAAACTAATAACTTAGTGAAGTACTTTTTTATCTTCTCATTTTCTTGCCACACAGACTGCTCTAGTTGTTCCCAATTCATAGCTGCTGGACGTGGGTTTTTGCAGGAGACTGTTTGTGGTTGACAGATGACATTGATCCTCTTGGTGTAAATATGTAAAGAACAGAGGAAAGTTTGAGGAGTTGCAGGTTGCTACACATTCAGTGCAGTGATGGATTGCATTCAGTCCTTCCTGCTAGATGCATGGAGAGTATCGAGAGAGGAATAAACTGCTAAATGCACTTTTGTTATGACACAGGGTAACTGAGGTTCTTGTTAATAGATCCCTTGGAGTGGATTAGAGTGAATGACCGGTGTATTTATGTATGGCAGGTTTATTTCAGAACAATTTGGGTTCAATGAAAAGGAGGTATGTAGCCATTTTGGTTGTCATCCATAGAAACATAACAGTATAAAGGTATAAAATATGTATAAGGAAAAGAAAGAAGAAGGTAAGAGTAGATAGTGGAGAGGTAAGACGTCACCATCTGTGGATGCAGTGACAAGATTTGATTGCTGCAATTTTCAATGCCCCTTGGTCAAAGTGATGGTCACAGTCTGGATCTGATGGGGGAAGCCCATGAAACAAAGAGTTCAGTGGGTTAATATATGCTCATTTTTGGGGGGATAAAACTGACTGTCACTGGTGATAGTTTGGATTAGGTGGTTATGCATGAAGTGTAGTCAAAATAGATCATTTAATCTAAATATGGCAGGACAAATGTGACCTCTACAGGCACTTGCAGCAGTTACGGATTTCTCGTCTCAGCTGGCTGCAGTATCTTTCCATGGACATGCACAGTTGGGAATTGAGAAGGTGAAGCAAGTGCCAAGTGTTTTAGTGTGTATGTTAGAGCTGTGCTGAATCAATACTTTAATAATCTTCTTAATCTTCTCTCTTGGCTTCTGTGTTTCTGGTGAAACATGTTGGCATATGTAGAGGAGGGTGTGTGTTTGAGAATACCGAGAATATACAAAGTTGTTGCAGTGAATGTCCAGCTGAGAGAAAGCTAAAGAATCTCTTGACTGATGCTAATCCTTAATAGCCAGGATCCTGAGACTTCTCATGAGATGTAGGTTGTCTCTGTTGGTCTCATGGAGTGTCACTGAATGACACTTAGTTTTTGTTTAGGGGAAATTCTAAACATTCTAAATCTGTTTGATTTTAGATTAAATCTGTTATATCTAATCCGAAAGCTGTTAACATGCCAATTGTGTCAAAACACGTTTTAAAACCCAACAGGACACCGGGTCAATCAATAGGAGACTGTCCTCCTTTGGGAATGAAGTTACAGAAGTTTTTGGCTACTTATCTTACTCTTCTTCCAGAAGAAGAAAAAGGTATGTTTCAATTTGACCTTTATCTTTTTTTTAATAAGGAAACCAAATGAAAACGATGGAGCCGTTATCTGTATGTCATGTAAGCATTTACTTGAGAGCAGAAAGAAGGAGCTGTCCTGACAGTGGAGTTTCCAGAGAAGAGGCCCTCAGGCACTCTAAGGGATCCTGCAGTACTAAGCTACAAAATTGATCTAGGGGCAAAATGAAGCAGATTTGCTTTTTATTAATGGAAAAATACAAAGCCCAAACAAGTTCCTAAGATCTGAAGTGAACAGTACTTGCAGATTCTTTTTTCTTTATCTGCCAGACTTTTTTAGTCATGACTTGTGGAGTGGCACGTTCAAGAGGGCCAGTGCAAGTGCTGAAACAGAATAAGGATTCTTTTATTGTGAGGTTGGCTGGGGGAAGATTTCTGAGACTGTTGGAAATTTTGATGCTAGTGTAGGCTGACACGAAGGCGACCAGAATTTAATACCTGGTCTGACTGGATCAAATAAGAGTAGAATCATGTCCTTCAGCACCCAATATGTTCAGGTGTATTCTGGGGGAAACACCTTCTGTATTTTTAATGCCATAGATGCCCTATTTCTCTGCCCTGTCCCAAGGCATGTATTTTATTACTAAACGGGGGGTCTGTGATCAGGAATCCTGACATGGGTAGCCTGCTTCCAGAAACTGTACATGTGGTGGCTTGTGGAGGATTGCTGTGCCCATTCCAGCATCCGTTAAACTGGTTGAATTACTGTGGTCAGCCATCTCACAAACTGAATAGCAACTTAAAAAAGGCATTGTTTAGTACTCAAAACAATCAAGAATTAAAACTCCATTACTGAGCATGGTGATTAGAGCATAAATAACCAAAGTCAAAATTAGGTTTATTTCTGGTTATCTCTGAATCATATCACCTTACTGACAGACTTCTTTGGAATGTAGTTTTTTTCAGTGAAATAATTAGGAAATAATTCTGTTGTCTGTAATTGTCTGAAATTATAATAACACTCTCCTGCTGGAGTTCATGTTATTTGAATGCGTTGGAGAACATGAAATCACTCTGGCTGGGTTGTTTTGTTTACTTTTGTTTTAAGGTAGCTTCCTGTTAAAATTTATTCAGAAGATGACAAGTAGGCATTGGTGTGCTGTTCCTATTTTGTTCCTTTCTATGGCTTTGGCATCTATCCCTGCATGTAAAGTTCTTGGTGCTGAAGGACTTCATGCTTTAAGGTAAATATACACTGCATTGTGTTCTTACAGCCTTTTTCCAAAAAAAATGTGCTGACAGTCTGGAGAGCCAGAGTTTGATTCAAGTTTGTTACTTCTAAGGGATGGTTGTGCATGGGAATGGAAGGTTCTTTCTCCTTTATGTCTAATTTGCGTTGGAAAGCAATTCAAGAGCCAACGTATTTATATCTGTGTGAATTTTAAAAAATTTAGATTTTGTATTTTAGATCTTCGTAATTTCTGCTTTTTTAGAATAATTTTTCCCTGGTCTTCCACACTTCCTGGCTGATATATATCACACTTCTTCCTTTTCTTCTAGTTACATTACAGCCTGGTTTAATAGCAGTTGAGGCTATATCAGGGATATAGCCACAGCCCACAATGCTAGAAACTGAAAGATTTCTAAATAAAAGTCTAGGTAAAAGTTCTTGGCCTCGCTGTTGACCTTAATCTCACTGATACTTCCTCAGTGTCTGTTTTCACTTACTAGAGCCACTAAAAATCAGTTGTCATTCCAGTTTAATCAAATTTGAGCTTTTAAATAAAATCTTACTGGTGGTTGAAGGAATATTGGATAGAAGCAGTTTACAAAAATAAAAAAAAGTTGGACTTGCCTTTGCTGATGAAAGATCACTGAAAGTTTCTTTAAGTTTTGTGCTTGAGTGAGAATTTGATGGCAAACATTTGTATACTTGTTACAGATAGCAATGCTAATATTAAATTACCAGTCTGAACTGATGTGATCGTGGGGATTGTTCCTTTAGTTTCGGTTTTGTTCTTTCTTCTTCCCCTTTTTGTTTTGTCAGGTTTATGCTCATCCAAGTTTTATTACCAGTTGTTGAAAGTACATGTAACAGTAGCCTTGGTTCTGGATTGTTTGTGGTCTGATCAGGCAGTGTTTGTGTCATACTTAATAGAATATGTCTGTTACATGCAATCTAATGTATTTAAAGTGGTTAATGTTTAGGAAATACATGAAAACTTTTACACTTTTTAAGTGTGTGTTTTATACAGTGTGTTTTCCTCTTTGCAGAGATGTCCTCCAGTGTACTATGATTACACATCAGATTTTGTTGCGTGGAGCTGCTCAGTGCTATCTCCTTCAAACAACAATGCATGTGACAGATGTGGTCAGTTTGGGGTTTTGTGTTTCGTTTGGTTTTATTTTTTTTCCTTTTTCCCTGATGTAATAGAAATACAGTAACACTTACAGGGTCAACAGTATTCAAAAATTGATACATACAGTATTAATACTGATTTTGCTGGATTTGCAATTTTTTTCGTGACTAAATTGTGCTATGTAAGTACGGTATGCTTCTGTTACCTTTGGTTTTCATAAGAAGTATTTTTTTAATTAGCTTTTATTAGTTGATGTTTTATTGTAGGGTTTTCATGTGCTAGTTATCATAACAGGAAATTATTCCATATCTACTACATAAACTCAGGTTTTAACAGATAGAAACTAAAGAGACTTTCCTGCAGTACCTAATAGTAAAAGTATTCATGATACCAGACTGATAAAACTACCAGTAGTGTTGAAATAGCAGGACTGTAGTTATTCAGTAATCGAAGTATTCATGTTTTATCTGTTTTACAGCTTGCTTTCTATATAAGTAGTCTTCTGTGTTGTGTGTTACGGCTATAAACCTCTCTAAATTTCTTTTTAGAAATGCAGAAATAGTACTTATGAGTGACTCTTAATAATTTATCTCCATTAAATTAAAAGGTGTCTTCAGTGAATAGCACTCTTCTTACAGTTGTTAATTTATTTTCAGATAGACTTTAATACTTGGGAAAATTGAGTTTTGTTCCCTGGTACAGATAAGTTGTTCCCAAAGAGGCAGAAATGAGTCTGCATCACGAAAAGGAAAAAGTAAATTTCTTTTTCTGAAACTTGCCAGAAAAAGGCAAACTTCTTGAGTTGTCATATAGATACCATTTTTTGTATATTATATTGACAGCTATTACATTTTGATTAATTTCTTCAGGAGAAAGTGTCCTTCTCAGAAGTTTCAAGCTTTCTTCTGTCCCTTAGACCAGAGGAGTCCCTAAGGAGAGATACTTTGTTGTGGACAGAGGTGAGAACTGAAGCTGGTTTTATGTTCATCAAACCCATCACTGGTAGAAATAGCAGAATATTCTCAAAGGGAAAAATGTGCATACCATGTTGAGTGAGATTGAAATTGTACATTTTCACAGGATATGGATTTTATGTCTTTGCGAGATGTAAAATGCTGTGAATAAAAATTCAAAGATGAAATAATTTTTTATATAGTATATACTGGAGCCAACTTACCACGTAGCCATAACTTTTGGTTACTTGTAGAGCCATATAATGATAAAGTGATTTTTTGCATAGAGTCTTCTTGTTATGTATACTGTACATTTCATCTTGCTCCATTCATTTTTGGCATACAAGTTAAAAAAAGCTGGTCTCACTAGGTAGCACTTGATTGGAAGAAGCCCTTTTGAGATGAGGGTATTTTTACTGGTCTTGCTTAATTTTAAGAGTTGTTGTTTTTCTTATATTGGTACCAGCTGATTTTTTGGGGGTGAGCTACCCTCTGGAAGAACATTTTTCTATGTGTAGTTACAAGGGAGCAGTCTGCTGAGGCTCCAGGTAGCTGTGAATGGAACACCTCTCACAGTGAGTGGATTTGCTGATGTGAGAGTTTGTGTTCAACAGTGCTCTGGTGTGCTGCTGTTAAGTCAGTGATGTCAGTGTACAGCTGCCACATGTGCTCAAGGAGTAACATACTGTTCTTAAATCAGCTTTGCAGTTGGTTGCAAGTGAATGACAGGTGCTTCAGGAAGTCTGTAACCTCTGATTTTGAACGTCAAGAGACATCATCATTATGTCAATATGTACGCAGTCTTGTGGGAGAGTACCTTAAGACACCTGCAAATGAAAGTAAGTTAAATGTGTATTAATAAAAACCACTGTTTTTAAGACAATTAAAAATGAAATTACAGCAATCCCTTGGATTTTAGAAAAGTTGTTTGGTTTTTTATATTGTACCTGTTCAACTTCTGCCCAACCTGTGTATTCACAATTCTTAAGTTTGAACCTTATTTTTTAATTCCAGCTTCAGTCCATAAATTAGTCCTGCAGTATTAATTGAACATTAGGTCTTGATATTCAGTTTTAATGCTGCCCCGATGCTTGTCCATTAGATTTATTTTGTCACTCTTCTGATAGTGTCTGAAAATTCTGGAATGTGGGGGCAAAGGAATGCTCCAGGGAACATGAACACACGCAGGTTCTGTCACCTTTCTCAGTAGAGCTTTGTAAAATGACCAAGTATTTTTATAGAGAGAGAGGCCACAGAGTGAGGCAGCTTGTCAGCAGCTCATTGCACACCTTCCTGCATTGTTACATGCTTTTGATCTTGGACAGCTTGCAGCAGGTGATCTGTCACGTGTTTATAACCAAGGAAGGTGCTTTGAAGGCTGTATAAATGTGCAGATAAATTCCAAAGGGCCTTTTTGTTCACTGATACATTTTAAATGGTTACAACATCAGGTTAGCGTCTTCTTTCAGACACGTTGAAAGGAATGGCAAATTTAGTTTTTTAAAATATTTCAACTTTTTTGTGGCATTCACAATCATAGTGAGTTTTTTATAGTTTTATATTGTCAGAACTCAAAACTCAACACTTTTTAAGTATTGTACATACAGGAGATAAAAAAGCTAGGTCAGAATTTGCTAATTATCAATAGCTTCAGAAGCTTCCTGCAGACCAGGAAGCTTCACGTGATTGCCTTATTGTTAGAGAAGTTGCAAGCAAATTCTGTCTGCAGATACTCCAGGGTAAATTTGCTAAAACTGTTGGCAGATCTTTTCTCCTTCCTGAAATGTTTGTTTAGTCCTTGGTCTGTATTATCTGCAATTCCATGGCAAGCATCTGCATTTCACTTATAAAAAGTGATGTTTGTAGTTCTGGTTTTATATGAAACTTAACTAATAAGCAGTTCTTTAGAGGGGAAAAAAAAAAGAACCATGTCCAGCTGCTTGAATTTAACCTCCAAAGTGTGTTTTTCTTTCTGAATTCCCAAAGCCAGAAACATAACTGTTAAAAAAACCCTTAAAAACAACTTACATACTGCTATTTAGGGAACAATTTTATAAGTATGATGATGTAGTTCTGCATCAAAGATGGATAAAAAGAGAAACTTCACTTGCTTTTTTTATAATTTCCTTTTTACAGAACAGTTCTAGTTCTTTGTGTAACTCATGTGGTCAAAATCACAGCTGATGTTTCTGATGAAGCATAGTGGAATTATGGTCTTCATTAAATTCATTTGAATATGCTAATGTATTTTTAAAAGCAATGGAAAAGTCTGTTTTGAACTGCTATGTCATATATGATGCTACATAACACATTGCCTAAAGTTTATTTGAGCATAAAGGCCAGTTGTGTTTGAGTTTAATTTATATCTAGATAAAGAATACCAAAAACTAGTACTGATACTCCTGTTAGTATGAATTGTTTTTGTCCCTATTTATTTATTACAATAAGTTACGAAACCAGAAGTTTTAGAAATAATTACAAAGGTATTATTTAGTTACTGTGGAAACCTTAAAATATCTTTAATCAGGAGAAAATTGCTTTATGCCTGACTGGTTTGAAGCTAAGCTTGTCTCAACAATGATTCTGTTGGCTGCTGACGTGGAGCAGATGAAGAATAAATACAGGTAAGTATGAAATACCTTATTTTACATTTCTCTCTTTTTCAATCCCCTCACTCCTGAAGGATCCAGTAGAAGCCTGATGAAGTCAGGAAGCTGTCCTCTTTTCTCTGTAGACTTTCGATCAGCCTGATCATTCCTTAGGCCTTGTCCAGCTGTTGCTGCAGACATACTGGGTAACATTCTAAAGATGCTTAAGTGTCTTGGAAACGTGTCCTATTTATTTCCATAAGTAACTTCAGCACTTAAGGCAGATACTCAGAAGAAGACTTTCTTTTTAATTTTTGTTTTTGTGTAGTGGAAAAAGCAACATAGAGTGGATTGAACTAGAGGCTTTCTTGAACCCTCTTCTGGATGTCTTGATGAAACTTGGCAGTAATGCTTACATACCAACACTGAAAACAGATAAAAGCCTTCAGCTTCTCTTGAAGTTATTGCAGACCCGTTCGTTAAAATGTTGCAATTCGCCAGATGGTTAGTGACATCTTCAGTCTACTGTGTCTTCTGTTCATTATAGTCTTAACTACAGCTAAGCTACCTTACTGTTTTACGGCTATATTGTCAAACTGGTAACTAGCCTAGAAGTGGTAAATGTAAAAGTTGTCAATCTGGCGTGTCTGTTATAAAACTTGAGCTGTGGGTCCAATCTTACAGGTGTCCCAAGGACTGGGAATTGAGAATGGGGAAGCCTTCTGAGAAAGCAGTTGTTACCCACTAGGGTTATATTATCAGTTAAAATTTGAAGTGTGACTGTATTTCAAATATTTATAGGCCTATTCTTTGCAAACTAATGGATTCCGTGAACGTTTAGACACTTCAGAAAGAAGTTACTACAGAAACCCGGCCTAGCCTGCTTAGTTGCCACAGGTTCAGCCAGAGTTTTCCCTGAGTGCATGAAGTGATCCTGCTGGACATCCTGTTTTCTGAGTTGACTGGTAGGCTAAGAGGAGGTGCTCACTGAAGTACAAGCCTGGTGATCTGTCTGGGAGTGCTGGCCCCCCACAGATGGAGCACTTTAACTTGTAGACCTTTCAAGAGAGTCTGAACAAAATCTTTGGAGTCCTTACTACTCCTTTTGAGAGAACTTGGTCAGTTTGTAACCAGAATAGACCTAAATGTTTTTCCTTAGAGCAACTGAAAAATTGCAGTATTATTTTCATGAATTGGGATGCTGAATGGGAACAGGAGGGATCTTGGTGGTTTGGTTTCTGCTCCCCCAGATTATTTTGGGATTTTTTTCAGGGTGTTTAACATGGAGTAGAAGAGCAGTTTTGGAGTGGGGAGGCTCCATATCCAGGGTCTTAGTTGTAACAAAAATAGTTTCATGTTATACATCTAGGTTTCATATACATGTCTAAATTCAGCCCCAAAATAAATGCCCACCCTCATTTTAACAAGTGCTGTATACATTCAAAACCCCTGCGCCCTTAAATTTTAGCTGTTTGAAATTCTGAGCACTAATTCTGCAGGCTATTAAAGTTCATACTGGGACGTGGTCTCTGACTGCTGAAATGGGTTCCTTGAAATGAGCTAAACTGGAATAAGTGTCCACCAAGCTGGGCGTTCAGCCTCCAGCACAAGGATAGAACAAGCCTGAAGCAGAACCCTACAAAGCACATGCAAGCGCATATTAGTTTTTTAGTGTTGAGAATAAATAATTTCCTTGTGTCCCTTATTTCTTCACGTGCTTGCTAATGTACCTGCATTGGATTGCTCCTGCTTTGGGAATTTTGATGCCTGGCATGGCACATTGAGTTCTGCTAACAGAGTTCCAAAGGTATGGCAAGGCTGAGCATTGCCGTGCCCCCATCCTTTTGAAGGTCCCTATAGGTGCTCCAGCACAGCCCATCATCATTCTTTCAAAAGGCTTCTGAATTGCATTGTAGTTAAACAAGGATTACTTTTCTTAAATTATTTTTTACAGTGTTTCTGTGCTTCTTCCTTCTGCACAGGAGAACCGAGTAATAAATCTTTGTCTGCAGCTGGGAATTGACTGTGGTGAGGGGTGGGAAGATTAATGCTGTAAAATACACAAGTTCTGTTTCTATGTTGATTAAATGGGAGGTGAAAAGTCCTGGTTTTCAAATGGAAAGCAGTAAAATGGTAGGGCATAATAAAGGAATTTAACCTTGTAAAACGAAAGTAGAAAGTGGGAAGTGTTTTATTTAAGAATATTTTATTGGGGATAGACATGCCTAGAATGCATGCTGAAAGCAGCATTCCTTTGCAGTTCTTGCTGTCTAAACTGTTGTTAGATTTCACTATTTTAAACAGTTAGATTTTATTAATTACTATTTTTTGCTAGTGTTACAGAGCCACTGGTAAGGAATTGGGTTTTATGTCCAGCATGCTTATCTGAAGATTTTATTAATATAAATTGCAGAAGATGTTTTAGTGATTTGAGACTTAGGATGAAAGATGATGATCATCTAACGTAATTAAACTGTTGGTTCTAAACAGTTTAAGCCTTGAAATGTAGTCCAATGAGCCATTTTAGTAAGGAATATTGAAAGTAAGTACAATATGGATTTGGAACTTCTGGAAATATTTCCCTTTATATTTTTACTTTTTGAAGGTCTTCCATTTCATAATATTTTTGCTACATAAAGTGTTCCTCAGGTCAGCTCCAGAAAAAAAACAGTAGCTGTAGCCTTTGGGTAATTCGAAATACTGAAACTAATGACTGGTATTTTTAAAACAAGGTGGCCATGCAGAGTATTTTAACTCCATTTTCATACTGGGATGTTATTTTCTGGGCTCTCAGTTTAGCCCTTACCCTTGAAACGCAGACTGAAGTGTGTTTGTGGTTAAATATGTTGTACCACAGTGACCTACCTCCCTTGTGTATAAACTTCTGTCTTCGTTAGTGAAATGCTATCTACATGTGGTATACTTGGTAGCCTAGCCTTTTCTTATAGAAAATACCACATTTTGTGTCATAGTCTTGTATTTTCATTTACAATGTGAAGCCTGGAAGCTACATGGCTAAAATCTTGCAGGATTACTCTTATTTCCAAAGATGAATTATTCGTATCAAAAAACCAGACCAACAACCAGCAAGCCCCAAAAACCAGTTTTCACATCTATAAATATTAGGAATGGAAAACTGTATTTTTCTCACATAAAGTTAATTTCTGGATATGAAAGCTTTTGGTTTTTATCAAAGACTAAGTTCATTAATGAGCTATTTTTGCAGATGGTTGGGAGTAGGACAGAAGTGTGCATTAAAAGTTGCAAAATTGGACTGTGGTCTCCTGGTTTTGTGTGGGTTTTAGTTCACTAATACATTGTGAATCTCAGGAAATAATGTTATCTCATTTGATTCTTTCAGCCTTATGGCTTACACTGTGAAAGAGTATTGAGCTGATTTAAGTTATTTTTAGGTATTTGAATACTATTACTGTATAATTTTGTAACACAGATAAATCTGCATGGTATAATAAAATTCTTTCTGTAGATATACTTTTTTTTTCCTTCACACAGATGAAGTGCTGTTTTTTATCTGGAAATCTCTTGTAACACCTGTGGAGAGTATTCTTGAATTTGTTCTCCGACGGCTTACTACCAATGAGTTAAGCACTGTAAGTAATGATTATGAGACATACTTTGGTGTGGTTTTGCTTGTTAACTTAATTTAACACTGTTCCTAAAGTTCATACCAAATCTTTAAACACCTTGAAAGTCAATTTGCATAGAAAAAATGTTAACATTTTTTGAATAGGCCCAGTAAGAAGGGGAAAAATAAAAAAGTGTCTTGCCATGTAGTGTTTAGTGTCTGTAGTCTGCATTGCTTGTTTCTTCTTAAATCTAAAGAAATCATGTTGTAAGAAATCGTGAGTGTCATATACTGCATAATATCTTCTAGGGTAGCTGTGGACATAAGATGTTAGGTGTTTGGACAGACTTTTAGTACTCGGCCTGGTTGTCATCTTATTTGACTCTCTTTCAGTATTTGCTCATTGCTGTGGCCAGTGTTAAAGTTTATATCCCAAAGAAACCTGAGACTTTATAAGCAAAGCAAAAGTTAGAGTTCAATCAGGAGAATGGTATCTGAAAGTCAGTTTTTAAGATTTAAAAATTAATAACCTCCAGCAAACAAACCCCAAAATTAAAAGTTGTTCAGTTGCAATGACAGTTGCAGTTTTCCTTCTGCTATCAGTTACCAGTAGTTTTCTTTCTGACTTTCAGTTTAATTTTCCTCCTCTTACTGATTCAGATTGCTGTTGTTTCCTCACTTTTAGGTTGGCGACCTGGATCGTTGTGATCTGTACTTGACTTTAATTCCAGAAATAGTGAATTTGTGCTTGAAAGTCAACTGGAAGAAAATGCCATCTATCAAGAATTTCCTTTCTTCCCTGATAAATGCGTCTATTCGTAATCTTCAGGAGAGAAATTCTGAAAAGGTAATCTAAATTTACAACAATAAATACTAATATAAAACAAACCAGTAAGTAGTAATTAAAATATATACTTATATAATATTTAAATTCTGCATTAATAATTATATAGATATACTATAAGCATAATTTAATATACTATTATGTTGGAGTCCAAGGCATGCCTCTGGTACCTCTGGCAGGTCGGGGAGCCCTGAAGCCCCTGCGAGGGGGTCCCAGACCCTGGCCAGAAGCCAAGAATAGAGGAGTTTTCGATCTTAGTCCATGGGAAAAATTACCAACACTGCGAGAAACATTGCAGAGCACAAGAGTGTAAAAACAAGTAGTGTTTTAGTGTGTTGCAAGGTAAAAAGAGTGATTTTAGAACTTTTAGAGTAAAGATAAAGCACTTAAGATGGAGGATTTTGGGCGTTACCCTGTTCTTCTTCTTNTGTATAATGTTATATATAATGTGAAATTAAATAATAGTTTGTGTGAATGTGTATGTGCATATATATTCCCTAACACGTCTTTATTTGACAGTGTAATATGAATGTAAAATATTTGTAGCTAAGATTTAGTACTTATTTTTGGTCTTTTATACTGCATTATTTAGAACTCTGTATAGCTAAAGTAAAATTCTTATTGTAATAATGAACTATGTACTCAAAGATTTTTTTACCTCAAATGTGAACTAATCTTACTGATCAAGTTACTATTAAATGAATTGTCTTTTGTGTTTGTTGACTTCAGAGCTGGAACATACAGGGAAAAAGAAATTCCAGAATCCAGCATTGCTTTGTCTTTTTCATATAGTTACGTTGATTGTCCCATAGCTCTATGTGTTAGGCTACTATATCTGAAATAGATAACTTTTCAAAAGGTAAAGAAACATTATTAACTTCCATTTAAAAAAAAAAGGAGATTTAAATTCAGGTTTGTTGGGTGGTATGAACTTCGGTCTTATTATTTGGTATAATTGTTTTTGTGCAAGAACAGTTAATAACACATTAAAAGACTGTAAGTATTTGTTTAGCTAGGTTTGTGTTTTAAGGAAACAAAGAACAACACTTTATTTTTTTCCTTCGTTTATTTTTTTTTATTTTTTTCCTTCGTTTATGTGAGTTACATACTTTATCCAGTAGTTTCAAAGTAAAAGTTTTCTGGTTCAAACTTAGTGTTCATGGGGGCCTTTACCAACTTACTTTGAATTCAGGGGAATTATATTGTCATGATGATTTCTTCAGCTACACGTACAGTACATCTTCAGTTCCAGAAGAAAGAAGAAAATGCTGAGTAATTACAGACAAGAAAAGTTTTTTCTGTGCTCTGGACAGCCAAGTGTAACTTGGAGATATTTAAATAGCATCAAAGTTTTCTTACTGTATGGGTATTACATGCTCATTGGCTGTTTTTTAAATGAGACATTTTATTTCATGCCTCTTTGAACATACGTGTTTATCACACAAAATAAGCATGGCATGGTTGTGATCTTTTGGGTGCTTGGAGCAGCTAGTGTGTCGTATTCCAAATTTCAGCTGTCAGGTTTCTGATCACCTGGACCCAATTTTTTTTTCTAATTGCTCTCCTTCACTATGTATGAGCTAAGATAGGAGTGTTCCATCGCAGCCACGCTGCCTTGAGCAGCCACTTAATGCATGAGTGACTGTAATTTGGAAGATTTATGCTTCTGTCAGTATTTGTAACTTGTGAGTGATTGTGCTGGCCCAGCCAAGCCAAGCTGTGTTAGGCTCAGGGGAAGAAAATACAGAAGTAGAAGGATGCAGAGTTGCTACCTTATGATGTCTGTGATGATACAAACAGGAGGCTTATTTAAAGTATTACTATGTTACTTGTACCATATTAAGAAGAAGTTAGTGTGGGTTTGTTCATGTATGATTTTGTTTTACTTAGGAGCCAAAGATTAAGGAACAAATTAGAAAAGTAGCTGGCATGGCTTCACTTGCAGCTGTGTGTGAGATAATGGATGGGAAGCTGGAAGCGCACCTGGAATCTCTGCCTTCTGTGGATGCTCTGAAGAAATTCATTTCCTTTTCTCAATTCAATGAAGTACTGAAGAAGCCATCTTACGTTGAAGAAAAAAATAGGTATGTCTGCTAAAGCTTCAGTAATTTTTTAGAATAAACTTGATTAATGTGAAGCAGTGGTTACGATTTTGGCTTTTCCTGTTCTTTGACAACTTTTTGCCAAGATAAAAATGAAGAATTCTGTACACAAATGATTGACTCATTTGCTCTTTTGTCTTAACATCCAGGTTTTAGAACATTAAAGCAGCCATAATTGATGAGACCAAAGGTTCTTTTGTTCAGTCCTCTAGTGCTATGAAGCCAGAGCTAGCTTTGAACACTGCTTACCCTTAGGCCAAATTAAATATATATATACACTGCAGAAAGCCATGGCATGTACACAAGCAAGTTTAAATGGAAGGGAAACCCAGAGCAAGCCAGAGCGCCAAAACCCAAATACCTGGGTAACAAAAAGCCATGACCAGCATATAGTGATGTTTCCACTGAATACTCTCACAGGTGTTTGACTAATGAGACTGACTGAGCCCAGAATTGATTTTTCTCTTTTAAAAATCACTTCATTTTCAGATTTCTTTTCTATGTACTTGTCCAGTCTTGCCTTGAACTGTATAAATCTTAGCACCTTGAAGTAGTACAGTGAGTTCATACAGCTAAGCGCTTCCCAGTGGAGTGGGAATGCGCAGGATAAGCTTAACACAATATTTATTTAAGAAAAGTATTTTTTTCACAGCTTATGTGAAGAAACGACATCTCAAGGATGGGGGAAAATTGTTGCACGCTACGTTCGTGACCAGTGGATTTGCCTTCGTTTTGTTTTAAATTCATTTCCAGCACTGGCTCAGGGGTATGAAGAAGCTTCAGAAATGTCGTTATCTACAGCTGAAAGGTCAAAAACAGCTCTGCAGTCTGCATTGGAAGCCCTATCTCTTCTTCCTTCAGACCAAGTTTTACCTGTGTTTGACTGCATGAAAGTCCTTGTTCCCAAGGTAAAAGATAAACCTGCACAGTATTAATAGGGGTTTTTTGGGTGTTTTTTGTCAAATGTAACACTTTGTTCATCTCTTTATTTACAGCTTCTGGACTCATCAGAGTCTCTCTGCATAGAAGCATTTGATTTGGCTTGGAAAATTATATCCTCTTTGAGCAACACACAGCTAATATTTTGGGCCAATCTAAAAGCTTTTGTTCAGTTCATCTTTGACACTGAGGTTCTAGCTGTTGCTGCAAGTGCAAAGGGTCAAGCATATGCCAGAATAAAAGAGGTCAGTTTCAAGAATTTTTTTTTTTTTTTTTTTTGAAAAGGGAACATAAATTCTGTCTGGGTGTAAAAATGTATTTTACTTTTTATTTTCCCTTCACTTATTGCAGAGAATCTTTTCAGAAAAGGCCCAGGTGTTTGAGAGTGTTAAGATAAAAGACCTGAGAAATACATTGGAGATAAACAAATATATTGTTTTTTCTTGCAGCACAGAAAATGAAAAGTATTGTTTCTTTGATTTTTAGATTGTTCAGTATCTTGTGCCTGTGGTAAAACTAGGTTTTTTTGCCTTATATTTTATTTTTACATAATGCCCTTCCTCTTGAATATTTTATTTAGGATTTGACACCTGAACTGTTGCAAACTATTAATGTTCTGGGGAAATGATGCCTTTTTTTAATAGTTTACTCTTCATGAAAATGCTGTCTTAGATGAAAAGTTATAACAGTTCAAAATTTTGTAGATGCCATTGAATAAGCCATTTTTACTGCTTCTTTAAAGGCTTCTTTTTCTCTGATGGTCCAGATGTAGAAAACAAAAAACACAGTCACCTTAGAGTTTAGTTTAATACTGCATGGTAGAGCTGCTTCCAGAGTTAAGGAGAAGAAAAATACAGTCTTTATTCTTCTTTAAGATTTATGCAGCTGCCAGAACTCCAAGAGTTCTTGCATATGTCATAGTGTTCTTTTTTTGATTTTAAATCCAGGAAACTCTATTCAGTACTGAGATGTTGGTTCATATTGGCTTTATACACTGGAAAGTTGTTAACTGTTTCTTTTCTAAATAATCTTTCTTGGGTTTTTTTTTCTTTTTTTTTTCCCCCCTCTAAGCATCAATTAAATATTTGTGCAGAACAGTCAGTCCCCAATGAGTGCAAGACTTTAACTAGGGCAGTGATACATTATGAATTATCTACCAGTATGTATGTCTGCTTAGATTTACTACCTCATGTGCTGCTTTGCACTTAACCACAAAAATCACACTAGAAGGGGTTGCAGTTTTGCAGTTTTGCTTTGAAGTCACCTTATGTAGCTCTGTCCTGGTGTCACACTCATAACTGTAAGTAACAGCAAATGTCTCAAATTTATTTTCAGGCCAGACACACCAAAATTATTTTTAATAAAATACAGAAAAATGGACATTTTCTAGGTATTTAAAACTGCTGCAATATATCCATATTAGTCTTAATTACCTTAAAATGTAGTCCCATTTATTTTCTTTTAGATTTTTTTTTTAACTTGCTTCAAGTGAATGTTGCCATTCTCTAATTTAAACAATTTTTTTTAGCATTTGTAGTGTAGGCATTTGTAGTCTCCCTGGGGACCCAAGCCAAAATAAGATATGTATGTAAAGATGGTAAATTACCTCTTCTGTTGTAGAGGTCGGTTATCTTTTACTTTTAATGAATATCTTTAACAGCTAATTGTATGCTCAGTGTTGTAGTAACTAATGAGATATAGTTACTATTTTATTTTTCTTGATCTTAAAACTTGTTTAAATTCTTAGAAATTACTGCCTTATCTTCAGCATTATCATTTCAAGCATTGTGTAAGGTGTGTTTTGCCAATGTTGAGAGTGTTGAGTCCATGTGACAGCTATCCCATTGTCTGCAGTGGGACATACCATGACAGCAGGCATCAAGGAGCTAATGAAGGTCTCCTATACTCAACAAAGGGCATCTGGTCGAGCCACCTTCTGCCCCTTCATAAGAAAATGAAGATAAAGTTCCCAAGCAAGTGCCTACTTATGTATATTCTTATCCCAGTCCTCGGCAGTCTCTGTTGCCATTGACCTGCTGTGTAATGGCTGTGTAGTTGTAGCTTAAGAGAAGAAAAAATGGAACTGCCTGATGTTGATTTGTCACAGATGCATAATTTTAATTTTGTCTACCACAATGTACTCTGTCTTTCTAATAGTTGGGGTGTAATAAAGGGGTATTTTTGAGTCAAAAAAGGGAATATTGCTATGGTAATAACAAGAAGGGCTTCCACAGAAGGTGCCCAGAGGACTGTGTTCTTTAGCTTAATTTCTGCTGCTGCACTATTCTTTTTTCTTTGTGGTTATTCATATGGTTATTATGCTAGAACTTAAATATCCTAAATTTCTTTTGTGTGTGCTGAACTTTTACTATATTAGTGAAATAGTTGCAAAAAAATTCAGGATTGAGAAATGCATAGTAAATGCTGTGCTGCTTCCCTACAGGTGAAACAATAGTTCAATTTTGGAATTATTAGCAAAGTCACAATGCCTGTCTTTGCACTAGAAAGTAGGTTTGAATTCTTGGTAAAAACCCCACATGCTTCTTGTGAAGAGCTTTCTTTACAGCAAGCATCTCTTCAGACTGCATTGCAGTATTTCAGTTTTAAGTTCTTTGTGAGCTTCTTGGTGCTTTAGTGCTTAGCCATTCAGAACAACTTGCTCTATAAAACCAGCATTACTGTCAAAGAATTTTCACCTTATCTAAACTATCATTTTAATGCAGGAAAGCGAAGCAGCTTTGTCTTTTAAGAGCTGTTACACCTTCTGAAAAACCATTTTCAAGGACAGCTCTAACTGATGTCTAAAAAGGAATTCTTTGAAAGCCTTACCTGTTCATTCTTAATCTCCCTGCTCTCTCCCAAATGCTTGTAAAGTCTTAGAAAAAAATTTACTCTTGCACTGACACTAAGGAAGGGAAAGAAAAATTTTGGGGCCGTTTTTCTTCTCTTTTTTTATTTTTCTTCTTTTTGGAGAAGCCTTAGACAGCAGTTTCAAATATCTTAAATACGCCCTCCTTAAAAACAAAAAATAAATGGTACAAAGGCACTTTTGCACTTTAACATAAATATGAACTTTGACGTGAATGTAATCCTCCTTTGAGAAGAGAACTAGTGATATGGCTACTTCTGTAAGAAATTCTGCTTAATGTTTAATTTCTTTTTTTTCTAAATTGGTAAGGATGGATTAAAACACTAGGTTTGTGCTCATGAAGTAAGCCCTGGTTCATTTGTTCCACTTACCAGGAAATTTGTTTAAAGCATCTGGTGTTAATATCTGTTTAAGCAAAGATCAGTTCTGGTTTTTGTTAACATAAGCATATACTGGGCCAGTTGTTGCCCATTCACCTGCTCTTATAATCAGAGAATTATAAATAGATTGAAGACAACATTAACCTGAGCAGAGATAGGATGCAAAAGACCATGAGACCTATTAAAATAGATACCACTGCAATTTATTCTGATAGATCTGGCACTTCTGAAAACTAGATTTTGAATCTTTTGTTTCTTATTTTCAGATAATTTTCAAGCTCATAGATCTGTCCACCACAAAGACTGGAGTCTTCAATGTAGTCCTTAGTCATTGTTGTCAGTCTTGGATATTTCCCACTGTTGATGAGAGAAGTGCCTTGACAAATGCTTTCTTAAATGCTGGAAATTATAGTGAACTTATCACTGAGGCTTGTGTCTTTGGAACTGTATTTAGGAGAGATCAAAGGTATAAAAAAAATCTGTGTGATTTATATTTTACAATTTTGTGTGCTTTTTTTCCTTTTAAACTTTGAGGTAACTATTAAAAACAGGTTTTGTATGTTATTCTGCTAATTTTCCTTTGTCTTCCTTCATCTCTGAAGACTCATTCAGGATGTGCAGGCCTTCATAGAAAATCTTGGAGAAAAATGTGCAGCAAATGTTGTTACAGAAAGGTAATGCTTTTGAGGATGCATCTTACAGTATTTGGTGTGAATTTTCTCTTTGTCTTGATGGATACTCTGATAGGAAAGATGCTGGTTTTGAACTCAGCTGCTTATCATACAATCATAGAATATCATGAGTAGGAAGGGACCCACAAGGATATATTCATAATCTTCTAAAATACTGGTAAAAGGGTTTTATGTCACATTATATTCATAATTCAAATACAAAATGTAGAAAAATGCTGAGTATTTTCAGGAAAATATATCTCACTTGCTAATCTGATTATGGCTGAAATAACTGCTTCCTCATTGTCTCACCTCATAAAAGTAATACTTTTTAGGACACTGAGCTAATATATACCTTACCATTTTAAGCAAGACAGTTAGGAAACTTAGATTTTAATGCAGCCAGATTTTGAGTTTGGCTTTTTAACATTGGTTGCAGGCCCTTTTCGTGTGTGTGCTGCCAATAGGCTCTGCCTCCAGCTTTTGAAACCAGGATGTTAGCTACTACATTGTTGAATTTTTTTATAGTTTCACTCCCATCTTTACTCAGTGGAAGAAAGAGAAAAATCTCTGTTACCTTGTTTTCAGAAGAGTTAGTAGTTGATAAAACCTGAGCTTTAAAAAAATGCTACTGCAAGAGTTCACTCCTGTATTTTCTCCCAAGAGTTTTTCGGTAATCATGTATCTTCTTGTGACAGTCTGCAGCTGTCACAACCTATAATGTCATTAATTTTACTCTTGCTGTAAATTATTCTAGATGTCTGTAATTAACTAATAGGAATAAAGCATTGTTTTGGTCTAGAATATTTGACCAAACTGTAAGCATATATTACGTGTCATTACTTGTAGAAGATTACAGGCACAACATTTCAAAAACTTTTTGATACAGCTCTTTCTATGGAAAATTTTTTTAAACACCTAGATGTTAGTGAAGAACTCTAGATAGGGTCAGGTTGTGAACTCACTAGTTTTTTTTGATCACAAATTACAAATAGATTTTAAAATTCTGGTGTCTGCATGTTGTCTCACTGGAGACAACTTGATGTCTGTTATGTTCAAGATAATGTTTGGTGCTTTTTTTATAATTTAGGAATTATCTTTATGGCTAAAAAGTAAGAGTTTGATTTTTATTTCTATTAATGTTTTACAGTACAAATCGAGATGATCACTACGTTCGCGTTTGTGCTGTTAAATTTCTGTGCTTGTTGGATGGATCAAATACCTTGCATAAGATGTTTATGGAAGACATTTTCATCAAACTACTCGATAAAGTAAAATTAATTTATCTTGGTATATAAATGTAGTGTTAGTACAGTTAGTAAGTGCAAAATATTTACAGTTGACAGGATGCATTTATGGTTGGTTGTTTAGCCGCTCTAGATTTGCCAAGTAAGATGCTTTTCTTCATTAGGAGACAGAAGCTAATTTGGCCAAATCAAAATAGTAAAAATTGCCTTTTGGGTTTATTTCTCTGTTTTTAGTGGATATTTTGACTTCCTGGAACATTATCAAAATTGTAATCATTGTTCCATTAAGAATCTTCCATTGGGCTGCATTCTGAAGTGCTGCGCTTGACTTTAGTAACTGCAGACTACCTCTTAAATTGAGAGAGCTATTGTCTCCTTAGAATACCTTTTTAGATAAAAATAATGGAGAAGATTAGGGTCCAATTTTCATTTATATCATAGCTGCTTATGCATTGGCAGGAGTCTAAAGTCAAAGTGGTAAATTACTGCAGCTGCTATGAGAACATGATCCATACATTCTGGTACTATTGAATTCTGCTTTTGTCTGAAGAATGAGGAATGGGTGGGTCCCCTTTTCCTCTCAATTAAGTACTGCAGAAAGATGATTAATATTTGTGTTGTGAGACTGACCGAGCGGGGAGAAGTGAGCTTTAGAAGATATTTGCTTACTTTATTATTTAATTATAAGCTTCAGAATTTAATTCTTAGTAAGTTACGTAAATATATTTTCCTAAGCTTACGTTCAGTGCTGATCCTAGCTGTGCAGCAGATGCTGCTTTCTTAGTACAGAAAAGTGTATTTACATTTATTAAAATTTAAAGGAAGAATAGGCAGTAAACAATTTAATTTTCTTTTAGGACGAACTGGTATCCAGATCTAGAACACGTTATTATGCAAACTCTTTACAGCATAGAATTAAAAACCGGGTATGGCAAACACTCCTAGTTCTTCTCCCAAAGCTTAACCAGGTATTGCTCTTCACTACTAATTTTTAAATAAATAAATATGTACCTACATTCAAGACCTAATTTGGTGTTGTGCAAGCTGCGTGTGTTAAATTACAGCAGGGTATAAGGGGCATTTAACCCGTGGCTGATGTGGAAGTTCTATGCAGTAGAAGTTTTGTGTAGTTTCATTCTCTCAGTCTGAAGTCATGGATTCATGATGCATTTCTAGAGGGCACTGGAAACCGATTTTTAGATTTGTGAATTTTAGGAGGCCGGATTGTTCCTGTTAAAGCTAGCTAAAGTTTGAACTGACTATCTGATTGAAAGCTTTTCATTTAGTAAAAACTTTGCTACTTTATGAACAGTAAAGAAATAGACAAGTGTTACTTTCACCAAATGTTACTTCATAAGAAAATACTTGAAAAGTATAATAAAGAAATTAGATGGTTCTAAAATGTTTTAATTTGCATATTAAAATATATATCTAATATTATGATAAAGGTGAGAATGTTCTTTTATTTAAATTTTTTTTTCTTTATGGAAATAACTCTAACAGTATACTAAAGGATTGCCTGGTTTTGTTTTCTCAGAATTTTTTGTGTGGAACTCTTGATAGAGTTTTTCAGACTGGATTCAGTAATAATCAGGCATCTGTGAAATACTTCATAGAATGGATTGTTATCTTGAGTCTACATAAATATCCCCAATTCCTTGATAAATTCTGGGATTGCTTTTGCTATGTAAGTAAGACCTTTGGCATTCACTTAAGAGTAATTTGAATGAAGAGGGTACAGTTTATCTCACCATACCTTACTTTCTGTGTATTCCAATCTTCCTTTAAAAGCAGTGGGCTGTTGAGTAGTTCAACTTAACTTGGAAGTGAGTCTGAGCAATAGTCCGAGACATTTAGAAATTTGTGACATAAAAATGGCCAAAGAAAAGTGAATTCCTCCTGTTGAGAGATTCCCTTTTTTGGTGTATTATTCTGGGCACAGTAGAGCTGGCATAATGAGTCAGAGCTGTCCAGTGTAAGAGCCATCAGGACCACATGGATGCCCTAGATCCTGAGTCTGAAGGTCTAAGTTACTTGTGGTTTCCACAGCCCTCCTTTGTCCTTTTTGTCATATCCTCTGTGTCAGTGAGAACATGACTTGCATAATACATATTCAATTTGCAGCTTTTAATATGGACTTCTCTCACAGTGGAGTTCTGTAATGAGATTTTAAAACTGAAGCAGGGTTTGATTGATGATACCCAGAAGTCATGAAAGGGCTGACTGAGGAGAGCTGACTATTTCAAGAGTTCCTTCCAAAAGCTCAGGCTGTTGGAATTGCTGTCATTTAGTAGATGATAATCTGTTGGATCAAAGTGATCTCATGCTGGTAACAAATGTACTAAATCACAGTGGGCCCATTCAAACCATCAGAGCAAGCGGAAAACACGTAGATTTATGGAAAAGGAATACAGATTGTATTTTCAGAGGTGCTCCTGGTGTTGAGGAATACATTTGGTGCAGGTGGCTCAGTGTGCAGCTGCAGCGCGAGCTGCGGATTGAGCTCTGGGTAGTGGGAGCCCCAGGCAAGAGGCTGTGGAATGGTGCTGACCCTCTGCATTCCTGGGGGAATACAGGGAACTTGGGTTGAATATTAGCTCATTTATACCACTGTATACTTCATTCTGATTGATGTGTTTGTAAAAAGCCAGTAACATGTTAGGAAAAATTAAATCCTAATAATATCAACCTTGTATTTTAGTAAATTTGGCTGTGGAAACAGGTGTATTTTTAATAGTGTTGATATTACTGCATGTGCAGAACATGGTGTAAAAATGTATAAAGTATAAAAACATTTTATATATGCATATGTCTTGTTGTCTTCTTTTTTACTTTAGGATGAAGAAAAGCTTAAAACAAGCATCTGCACATATTTATCAGTGTTGGCCCACTTTGACATCATTCTTCAAAATACCTCAGAGAAGGTACATTTCTCTAAGAGTGTTCATTCTTTATTCACTTCCAGTGCATATACAGAGTTTTGAATTGAAAATAGACTGCCAAATTGGTTTAAAGATCTCTTTAATACCTACTTCCTACTAAGGTATCCTTTGTTGTGCAAAACACTAGCTCTTCCTGCCACCTCTGTAAAATATTGGACTTAGGAAAATTAGCTAAATTAGCAGGTGTTCTGGATACATAGAGCCTAATTACCTGTGAAGTTTTCTAGAACAGCTACTCCAGTTTTAACTAAACATGTGGATGCACCTGGGTTTGTTTTTCTTGCTGCTCTTTTAATCAGAAGTAAGTAGAGGTTTCCTTGTAGGCAGAATAATGATTTCTAAAGCAAATGAATACATTTTCGAAAAACAAGCGGGGCTGGAGGTTTTGTCCTAATGATACGGAAAAAAGGAAATTACTATCATGTTAAAGCCTTTTGCTTTCCAGAAGGCTTTCTTTTGAGGAACTTTTTCTTACGAAGGCCACTTGTAACTTCTGAATGGTACATTAAAATTTAACATCAAAGAAGGTTCTTTGTCTTTGTTTCTTTAGAAGCCAGCTTTGAAGAAAGCCCTCATAGTTGTTCTGCAGTGGTGTTTCAACCATAATTTCAGTGTTCGACTTTATGCGTTAATCGCCCTTAAAAAAATTTGGGGTATGTGCAGAATGCTGCATGTGGAAGAATTTGAAGCTCTGACACCAGTTATTGAATCTAGCCTTCAACAAGTGGAAAACATGCATGGCACAGGGTTAGTAACATTTTTTGCAGCTTAACATTGTTCCTCTGAGCCAGTTGCAGCAAGTTAAATTTTCTAAAATGGCTCTTGATAATTTTTATGGGGTTTTATAGGTTTTTTAAATCTCTGTTTAAAAAGAAGTTGGTGTGGGGAGACAGAAGGCAGAAAAAAAGCAGCAAAGAGGGGAGTCTTGGCTTTTTTTTAACAGGTAAAACCTGACACTGAACCATAGGCTAGTATCCAGTTTCCATGGGATACTTCTTGCCAAACTCACTCCTTTTGATAATAATTTGAAGGTGTGGTTTGGGCCTTTCTTGAAACGTAAATAAAACTTACTTCCTGAATGCTGTTGGTTTTTTAAAAATGGGCCCTTACTTAATTGCTGAAGTATTTTCTTTCATATAGAATGTGTAGTAAATGAATTAGGTTGCCTTATGCCAATTTGACGATTGAGATTTTAAACAAATCCAGCACGTTGCCTTTTTAATGTCTCTTACATTACTTTCTGCACTTGCAGGAATGCCAGAAGGAACTGGCAGCGAATCCAAGATCACTTCTTCTTTGCAACATTTCATCCAGTTGAGGATTATAGTCTAGAGGCAAGTCCAAGACCACACTATTTGTCTAGTTTCACAACTGTATTTTTATGTCTTTTGATATCTTCTAATATGGGTGAAATTATAATTTAAATCATTATTATTCATTTAAAACCCAAAAAAATTACTTAGCCCAGATTGTGATGGGTTTTAGACTAAGATTGCAGCTTAGTTTTTCTACTTGATATTGTGTTAAAAACCTAAGAAGAGGTATGTGTGTTGAATGTGCCTCTTTGTGGGAGTTAATCAGATTTTGGATTTGTGACGGGAAAAGTTCATTCTAATAACTGAAGAGCATCTACCTAACTGAGGCAGTTTATTAGGATTTTTGAGGCATCTGCTCTCAGAAGTAACTTGAGGTTGCTTAACTGGATTGTTTGATGTGAATGGGGTACAGATATATAAGTTCCAGAGCACCTTTTTCACCCATCCTTTACGCTGTAGCTCAAATAACAGCTGAATTGAGAAAGGAAGGGAAAAATAAGGGTGCAGAAAATACAAGAGACAGAAGAAGTAAGCTCAAAATAAAAGATAAGCATGGGTGCAGATGGGGTATATGTTTTGGCAGAAACAGTGCCATCTTTGATAGAGTAAGTCTTTTCTTTCTTTAACTGATGTTCTGTGAAGTATTTTTGTGAACAGAAATATGCTAAACAGTAGAAAATAAAAGTCCTGAACAGGAGGGAAAAAAACAACAAAGCAAGACTAATATTTGTGAAGCATTTAAATGTACTCAGGGTCCATCCTCCCCTTTGTCTTGAAGGGTGCATTGGGATAAACAAAAAGTCTGGATTTTAAACTCTTTGACTTACTCAGTCTTTCCCTTGGGATGTGTGTTTTTTCCTCCTCAATAAATCATGGTTAGCTAGCTGTGTTGGTTGTGCTGAGTTGGATTTTACCACTAGATTTTAATGCTTCCAACTATTTTCCTTTTGACTTTAAATCAATCCGCATCCTTTACTAGAAATTTGTAAGAGTATTTGAAAATTTGTTGCTGTTACACATATGAGATTTTCACTAGATTATTGTGCTGAGAAGCATAGTGTTAATTCTTTGATAATGTAGAATTTCAGAACAGTAATCAGTGAGATCCTCAGGAAAAGTTTGATTCGAGAATGAGACTAGATTTATGGAAGTTGTGGATAGCACTGTAAGTAAAGTTATGAATACTGAGAGACATACTGTTAAGCTGGATCAAGTACCAAGAAAAACAAGTATTAAAAGCATAGGAGGCTAGATAATTAGACTAGTTCCATTAAAGTACCAGAGACTGATTATCTGGTTTTGCCTGCTTTAGTGCTGCTCTGCTGATAACACTGTGTTGCCTTGCAGACGATATTTTACACTCTTCCCCGCCTTTCGGAACTCGCTGAAGATGAATGGGTCCCCCTCTCTAAATTTGACAGATTCACTGACATTCCTTTGCCAGCAGCATTTCGGGGGTACCATTCCCGAACGGAACTTCGTGATCTGAAACCAAGTGACTGGTCTCAGCAAGACATGGGTAAAATACAGCCAGTCTATATTAATTATAATTACTTATATGGAGTAGCTGTGTACGACTGTATTCAGTCTGATCTCTGCTTTTCAGCTGAAGTAAACTTGGATCTATGTGAGTAGAACATCTACCATGAAATAATAGTGGAGGATGAATGGCATCTCCAGTATTACCATTTGGATTATCTTCTTTATTGAAGCACTAGTTTCACTCCCACTTGCATACCCATATGGATAATACAGTTTGTTGTTACAGGTTCACATTCGGCCGAAGCAGACAGCCAGACAGAGTGGACTGATGTTCAGAAAAAGATTATACCCTGGAAAAACAGTACTCCTAGTTTAGACTTGGAAACGGCGTTTCAGGATCGTGCTGCTAAACTTGGCAAATCAAACAGCAGATTGATTGTGGTGGCTTCACTTATTGATAAACCTACCAATTTAGGAGGTAAGGTTGATTGCACATTTTCAAACTTTTATTTTAGACCTTGGAGCACACTTAGATAATGGAAGTTAATTTCATTTTATGTTGATAATAGGAAAATTATTTAAGTACTGCTCAGAAGAATAGATCATTATCCTGAAAACAACTGGCAGCCAACGAAAATACTACCCACTTCAGAGAAAGGGGTCTTCTACAGTTACATTTTAAGGACAAAAAAGAAGTACTTGCACATAGCATGCGTTGATTAAGTAGAATTTTGCTGTAAATCATGCTCAGTTTCTTGCTGATTTTATATTTGCTACAGTTGAGTTTTTCAACTGTGTATGCGGTCAGAGGAAATTATTTGCTTTTTCATTTTTTTTCTGTAACGATGAAACCAAATCTTGTAAACCTACTAGATTCTCATGTCTGTTGGACAGGAGAATCCCCTTTCCCGATTAAGAGTGCCTTCACAACGTGTCGGCTGTGACATAATAAATTCTGCAAATGCTTTTTATTGCTATTGTGTTCGATGTTGTTAGCAGTTTAAATAACTGCAGTGATGAAAAGCCCACAAGCTGGTGCTGTCTGCATTGTAATGCTGTTACGTGTCATCCTCTCGAGCCTTTCATTTAACAAGTACTGGATTTAAAGCTTAAGCTCATTGTGTGGATGTGTCTAACCATCCATCCTTGATAAGGCTTAGACACTTAACCCCTTACTTTGTGTAATTAGTATTGTAAAAGCATGTTGTCAGACAAAGTGCTTTTCTAATTTCTGTCTTTCTGCTAAGTTACAGAACATTTTTTTCCTGTAATTTATATGGAACAAGGTGTGGCTTGGAAGACCTGAAACTAAAAATAGATAACTAAAGTAGCCATTTCTCTTTCGCATTCTTTGTCATTTTCACTTGGTGTTCTGGTTTGTTGTTTATTATCTACACAAAAATCACTTTATTTCTTGTTTTTGTAGGTTTATGTCGTACAAGTGAAATATTTGGGGCATCTGCACTAGTTGTTGGCAGTCTTCATTATATACAGGATAAACAGTTTCAGCATCTGAGTGTTTCTGCAGAGCAGTGGCTCCCCCTTGTTGAGGTGAATGGAAACATTTTAATAGCTAAAAGGTGTAGTCAACGTCTTCAGTTTGTCAGAGGCATAGTTCAGAGTCTTACATTTTTTATCTTGAAAAAAATATCTTTTTGTTTAATGGAAGCTCCTGCTGTAATCTCTGACACTTAATCTTGTATGTTTTGGGTCAACCTTATAAAAAAGAATTTAGAAAATACTTGCAATTTCTTACTGCTGTGATAAACTGATTATGTGAGCTGTCATTGTTACATCTTACCAGTGGTGGGTTGGAATTTAATGTTTATAAAAATTGAACAACACTTCATTTATCTTGCTTGGTCCATTGCTTTTGGTAACTTTCATAGGGATAACTTCAGGCAACCTCAAAGATTTACTTGTGCCAAGCTTTTAGAACCTATTATCTCTTACAAAAATGAGTGTGTTAACCTGTATGTCTAGTGTTTGGTAGAAAATATTTCTGTGATATAACAATCACTTTTTCAAGATGAGCTGTAAGTCATCTGAAACACCCAGTGCAAATTTTTCATTCAGTGCAAACCCCATTGTGTTCATTTTCAGCCTATTTTCAGAACAAGGTAGCTGTAGTGTGTTTTGCCTAAAACAGAATGCTGATGCACACATGTTGTCGTGCCTAATCTCTGTACAGAAGTGTAATGATGGTAGAGCTGCTGTTGCGTGAAGGAATTGGCATTTTAATACAAATTAGCAGTTTAGAGAGTAGGATGCAGAGAACTAAGAAATCCTTGACTTGGAGTTGCAGTGCAGTTTCAGTACTGCCTGTTCTGTCGTATTGGGAACCATGTTAAATAACAGCTACGCACCTTGTCCCTATGCAAGAGCGATTCACATTCAGGTGTAAGGCTTGTAGCTGTCAGAAGCCTAGAAAAGCCTTCCTTCATTGTATTGGTGGGGATATTTTGTGGCATTACCTAACCTTTTGTGCTACTGCTGACGAGCTTTTAAAATGTTAAGCTATGTACATGGACAGAGTCTTTGGGGTAAAAGTCATTAATCTTAAAAAGTGTCCAAGTAAATTGGTTTGGTTTTTTTCAGAGTAATTTCAGAAGCTTACAAAAGGTGATATTTAAGTATTTTTATATTTCTCTCTACTTCTAATGGACAGGTGAAACCATCTCAGCTTGTTGATTATTTACAGCAGAAAAAAACAGAAGGCTACGCTATTATTGGTGTGGAGCAGACAGCCAAAAGTTTTGATCTAACAGAATATTGCTTCCCAGAGAAATCACTATTATTGCTAGGGTAAGAGCACCGACTGTTTTGTAAATCTGACTCTTGCAGTCCATCCCTCTCTCTAGTCAGAGTTTGGTCATATGAAAACCAAGTGACACTGGTAAAGGTGATTTTAGAATGGGAAATGATTATGGGAAGAGCAGACCTTGTCTTTGTGTGCTAAGGACCAGGTGGTGTTGGTATCTACTGAATGACCCTTCCTATCCATAACAACCTATCCCTACATAACTCCTTTTAATCGTGGGTGAAGGTAGCAACAGCATGGGTTGTACTTTTCTGGGAGTGCTGGAGATATCATCTGTTCAGTTTTGTTACACGGGGCCCTGTGTGTGTGGGCTGTGCTGAGCTCAGCGAGGAGGAGGCTGGAGCAGACTGGGCGTGCACAGCTGGGAGATGATTTAAAAGTTAAGGATGAGGCACAAGATGAAGTAGGAAGTTTCTGCAGTACAAGCAGAGCATGGGACAACTTCAGAGAAAAGCAGTAATCAGTTTCTGTAAGCAGACAAGCCTCAAATGTGATACAACGGGGAGGCTACTTAAATCTACAGTAAAGCACATACAAATCAGAAAGCTCTTGGCATTCCAGGGCTGCTGAGTGAGACCAGGAGGAAGGGCCTGGCTATCCTCTTAGGACAAAGTTTTTTTCCAACTTTTTTATATGTAGCTTGTCTTCAGAATAAGAGTGCTCACGATCACTTTGTTCTCTTTTAATTAAAAACAGTAGTTTTAATTACCAGTACACTTCGGTATCCTCTGGTGTGCTTAGTTTTGACATTCCTTCATGCTGAGACCTGAATGTAAAGTGAGCAGTTGAGCTTTCCTGCTGTGCCAGCAGCTTCATACCATGGTCATTTCGCTGTATATGGAGTTTAAAAACAAAAGCAGAGAGTCTTTATGCCGAGTGCTCAGCTATTACTGGACCAGTGAACTGAAAACTGAGTTTTCCACCAGTTGTTTTACATCAAGTCACCTCTCCCCATGTTTTCTTTGTAATGTATTACTGTTTTGAAAAAATTCATGTCTTGTCATCAGTTATCCCGTAGGCAGATGCACCATTTGTCCAAAGGTGTTTGGATGCTGTTGTGCCATGTGTATTTTTTGCTTTCTGGAACACCACATGCCCTCTCTCAGATACAAGTTACTGTTTCTTCTTTACTAGAAATGAACACGAAGGAATCCCAGCCAACCTGATTCACCACCTGGATGTCTGTGTGGAAATCCCTCAGCAGGGCATCATTCGGTCACTCAATGTTCACGTGAGCGGAGCTCTGCTGATCTGGGAGTACACAAGGCAACAAGTGATCAAGCAAAAGCAGCAGCAGTAACTGCCCAGAGTCTCGTGCCTTATTGTACAGCTGGACGGCTTCCTACGGTGCTACAACGTGAAGTTCTGAATAGATGAGATACACACTCAGGGTGAACGAGGATTATTAACTTTTGCATGATCTGTTCTCTGTAGTGTTCAGAGTGACTTTTAAATGCCTTAATACTTTACCTCCCTTCAGTTGTTGCATTGGAAATAAATACTATTTATATTGCATGTGGCGTGTGTGTGTTCTTCTGCTGTTTGAACATCAGCACGTTGCTGTGAACAATCCCGAACTCAAAACGCAGGGTTTTTACTGCAGTTACTTCAATTGCGGTGACTGTGCTTGAAACTGAAATTGTGCCTTAGGCCATAGTATTAAATGATTCCAGCACCTAGATATACTAGGTGATACAATTTTTGGAAGGCAACTTCACTTACATTTAATGCTGCTCTATGTTTAAATGCCTTCTGTGGTCTCATTTATTAGTCCTGCTGTAAACAGTCTGTACCCTTAAATAAAGCTGCATCACTAAGGTAATCCAATTCTGCAAAAGGCTGTAATGTGAGAATTGTGATAAATAACTGGACATACTTCTAGCAGAGATACTGACTGAAAACCTATCACCAATGTAGAAACTCCTACTGCTTCTAAAAAATAAGCATACTCAAAACATAAATTACGTATCATGTACCAGTATGCTTTAGGTCTTCTAATGACCACTATTACGTTACTTAATGTCTGACTTAAAACTGTATTTTAAAATACTTTGAAGTATTTGGTAAATGACAAACACATATTGTATTATACAACCCACTGCTTTTGACAAGAAAGGCAAGTTGGAATGGACTTTTTTATTTTAGGAAAAAGCTGGTTTACTTACTGAAAAACAATTTCATTTTCTCTTTAGAATATGTACATTGCAGTATTAAATAATCATTTATTCCTCTGAAACAATTTTACTGATTATACACTCAAACCCTTAAATTTGTGAACAACCCTGCACCATATTTCTTTGACTTAAACTCATCAAAAAGCTGTCCGTGACCCTTTTTTTTTCAGCAGACACGTGAGACCTGGCAACAAGAAGAGCAGTCTGCATTTCAGGGAAACAGCCACATTACCAGTTCTTGCACTCAAGCAGCTTCTGTTGTTTTCTCTGGCTTCTTCCTTCTGTAGTTACTCTCACTTGGTTTATTTTGAAAGCAGAGTTCCTAAGACTTTCCAGCAGCTTCTGGAGGACGATACCCTTCTGTTTCAAGCTTTTTTTTATATTTTAAAAAGTCTCTTCTTTTGTCAAAGTGTTTAACCTGTTTAAAAAGAGAAAAGATGTTCCTTAGAAGAAACTAGCAAGAGGAAGGGGCTTTGTGTAAACAGTCTTTGATCACTGAACTTAAGGAGGATTTTAATACACTAGTTAGGAGTTTCTTCTGTTGAAGACTAAAGAGTGCTGAGTTTACTTTTTGGGGTTTTTTACCATTTTGAAACTGAACTTTCTTTCAGTTCACCACCCTGTTTGCTTCATGAAGATCTTACAGAAGCAGTCTGTTGCTTTCCTCTTTTCACTGCTATGAACAAAAATTATTAGTGACACAAAGTCCAGCAGCTTTTCTATGGTATCGCAGCCTGTATCACCTCTGAATTCAGTGTCTAGAGCCACTGATGTGCACAGTGCAAAGTACTGCAGAGACCATCATCCCTAGAGATGACAAACAGCAGAACTGCACTGCTCCAAGTGTAAGTCAGTGCAGCACCTGTGAAGGTACTTGGGCTTTTAAACTGACTTCAGTCTACCACCTGCTACAGGAATGGTACAGCCCCTCAGCTACCACTATTACCAAAGGGCACTGCCTATTAAAATAAGTTAAGAATTACAGCTTGAGCTCAGGAAACTAAAAAACAACAGAAATGGGTTACATGCAGGCAAGTGTGAAATCTATCCTATATGAAAAAAATATATTTTTATGCATAAGGTATCAGATGCCAATCTTAAAATGCCATGCACTGGACAGCCTGTGTGGCAGCTCCCTTCTGTACAGGTCTTTAGTAACAGGAATTTTCTGGAATCAGTACTTCTAAGTGAAAGCTTTTAATTATCTTCTAAAGCTTTTTTTTTTTTTTAAGTAAACAATAACCCTGTGTATTTATCTGGAAGTTTGAGGCCGTATTTTCCTTTCCCTTTGTACTATACCCTTAACACTGCTTTTCACAACTCCCGGGCCAGGCAGGGGTGCGGTGCGCTCAGAAGCTGTCCTTTCCCAGTAAGCCAGAAGTGTACAAACCAAGCTACGCCTGGCACGGGCGCAGGGTTCACTCGGGAAAGCTTCAGGCCGCCCAGGCTCTGCACTGCAGGAAGCTGGAGCTGCCATCCCAGCCAGCAGCTGTATCCCGCCGCCGCTGACAGGGATGCGCGCACGGTGCTCACCCACTGCTGCGGGCAGCGCGACTCGNTGTCCCGCCCCGCGGTGCCGGGCTTGCCGCGGCTCCCGCATCGTCCGGTCCGCAGGGTTCCCGCCATCCCGGGCCCGCCAGGGCTGCTGTAGCGTCTCGGTCGCAAAAGAAATAATCAGTTGCCTGATGTGCTTTTCTGTACGTTATTTCTTTCCGGTGTCATCCTCTGTTCTCTAGCGCACGATAAACAGCTGTTCTTCTCGTGCGTTCCGTGCAGTGCCTTAGTGGATTATCTGTTCAAAGAAACGAAGTGTCTCTGCTTTCCTTTTGAAAGGCAGTTGGATAAAATCATTGTGTGAAATATTTGGGGCCAGGACCAGTTTCCATGTGGAGGTTGTAAAGCCCTAGAAGTAAACTCAAGCAAACAGTAATGCTGAGCAATGACACGTGGTCTGAGCTACTTCAGTCTTTGTTAGTGTAATGAATTAGGAAAAAAAAAGATCTGAGAACACAGCACTGTAAATTTGCCACACTTTAAATAGCATAACAGTAAGGTAGTGACTGGGTGGAGGGCTGATAAAGATAGCGTATACGTATAATGTATTTTTGACAGTTTTCCTTGCAGGATGGTTCCTCCTGAGAGCTGGTCCATTGATTTCATTCAGCCGGCACAAACAANGCAGCTTCTCGCACTTGGCGGCGTCATCCCCGTGGCTGTCCAGGCACTGCCAGAACTCGTCCCGGGCCCCCCAGCACGCCTTCCTCTCCTCCATCGTCGGCGCCGCCATCCCGGCTGCCGCCCTGAACACAACACACGAACGCTGTGCGAGCGCTCCCGGCCCTCGCCGCTGCCATGGGGGGCGCCGGCGCCGCCCGGCCCGCGGTCCCGCGGCTCCGGGGGAAGGCGGTGCCGCCGCCGGAGGNCGAAGTGTCTCTGCTTTCCTTTTGAAAGGCAGTTGGATAAAATCATTGTGTGAAATATTTGGGGCCAGGACCAGTTTCCATGTGGAGGTTGTAAAGCCCTAGAAGTAAACTCAAGCAAACAGTAATGCTGAGCAATGACACGTGGTCTGAGCTACTTCAGTCTTTGTTAATGTAATGAATTAGGAAAAAAAAAGATCTGAGAACACAGCACTGTAAATTTGCCACACTTTAAATAGCATAACAGTAAGGTAGTGACTGGGTGGAGGGCTGATAAAGATAGCGTATACGTATAATGTATTTTTGACAGTTTTCCTTGCAGGATGGTTCCTCCTGAGAGCTGGTCCATTGATTTCATTCAGCCGGCACAAACAACTCTGGAAAGGTTTCTTGGAAGGGACTCTGAGTCAAACTGATTACCCCAGTGAAAGAAAAATGTACCCATAGTCGAGGTGGCAAAAGAGCATGAGAAGCCTGGGGGTGGCCAGGTGGTGACTGAAGCCTGGAGTGCTGGTAGGGAGCATCGAGAAGCATGCTCTGTTTCATTATTTCATTTGGGACTCGGTGGCATTTCCTTGTGGCAGCCCCTGTATTCCAAAGAACTGGCAGTCTCCTTTTACACATCAATTCCACCTGGAAATGTGGACCAGTTGTGCAGTTTTGAAAGCTATGGCGCATGTTCCCATAGTAACACGCTGCAGTTTTGGGAAGGGTGACATTTTGGCAGCTAGGAAGAGGCTAACTCTGCCAGCTGCTGAGCCCCTTGGCAGCTCCCAGAACATCTGGCAGCTTTCCTGGGAGTTTGCTGGTAGCCGACGCTCTGTGTGGTGTGTGAGGCCTCTCGGCAGCCAGTTCAGGGGGTGGGTGTAGCTGTCGACCTCCCCTGACCTGGCTTTTTTCCTCAGCACCTGGTAGTGGTGCTGGCTGGCAGTGGTGGGCATCCTTTCCTGCTTCTCCTTGCAGGTGGCTCACTCATCTTGGTACGTGAAAGCTTTTTTAGGAGAGGGCCAAAGATCTGCACCTCCTCAGCAGAGCCCCCTGGTAAACCAGCTGGGTCTGGAGGGGATTTTGTTTGTCAAAATGCCCAGCCATCCCTTTGGAAGGGACACTCTTTCGGAGCAGTGTGACTGTGAGTGCTGCTGTGCACTGTGTGGTATGTAACACTTGCCCATGTTCTCTGTCCTGCTGATTTGTTTAACTGTCTTTTCTTTGCTACGCTGTGATAGGTAAGAAATAGAAATGCAGTCATTTAGTTTCTAATAATAGAACAAGGGTTTTAAGGTGAGTCGAAGTTACTGCAAAAATGGAATTTTAGTTATGTTTTTACGTTGCAAAGAATTAATGTGGTAGTAAATTTGCACTATAGCTTACCTAGGACCCTTTTGCACTCAGGCTTATGTGAAGCAAGGTTTTACAAGCATGAATATTGAAAAGAAAATTAATGTTAAGGCTCGAGACCGGAACATATGATACTGGAACATAATAATAGGAAATGCCAGTTGTGTTTTAGATTTCAAAATTTATGGTGCATGTAAAGTTGTTTAGTTACTGCATTTATGAAACAGAGGGGATAATGTGATTATATATAATTAATAACTAAGCCCAAATAGCACATCTGGGATATTTGTGATAAATACTTTATTCTTTAATGACCTGTAGCCTGAATAGTACTCACTGGAGACAATTGTAAATAACTCTGTGTAATGGATATTAAGGAAATTTAGTGATATGGTTTTATAAAGTGCATGAATAAAAAAATACACAGTGTTAGATAATAAATTTTTAATGGCAGTATTTCCATTTGGTTAAACTGCTGTCATAAGGCGGTGGAGGTTTTCTGTTGTTAGTTAGCCAATTCTAAGTATCTTTAGTCTTTTATTTTGGGAAATGTGCCCAGGGAGTAATAAACGGGGTATTTATAGTAATAGGCAGAGGCTAATGTTCTAGAAAGATGGGAGAAAAATTTCCAGATTTGTTAGGTGTGCTGGTTGCCACAGTTGAAGCCTTTGAATTACATTTCCATTTAGCAGTTAGTGAGATCGATGTTAAAGAAGTAGATGCCAGTTTCCCACTGAAACTCTTGCCAGCAGTGAGTTAAAGTGCATCATGTGGTGTTTATACAGTGGTTCAGCTCTCAAGCTCTTTTGTGCCTGTTCTTGCTAATTGGGATAGGGTATTGTGTGTGCTTTGCCTTCCAGTTAATGCCTAACAGATCACTCCTCACCTACAGCCTTACTAACCCCATATTTAATTGAAATTTGCCCAGCAGATTCTTGATGTGTAACTCTAATTATTTCTCCTTTCACTTTGGAAGCAATTAGTATGTTATAGGTGTCCCTACGACCAATAATAGAAGCAATCCTTGATGTACTGTATCTCTGTGCTTATACCAGGAGCTCAGTTAATTAGTTTTTCTTTCATTGAAATATTCTGATATATGATCCTTATCCATGATAGATTTTCAGGGAACTGAATTTAAAAATGAGTTCTTTTAGCAATATAGCCCTGTGTCTAACTATTTATTTTGCTGGAAATAATAACAAAATATTACCTGAAGTAGCCTGGGACATTTTCTTCTCTTGTGTGTATTGGCTTGGCAAAAAACCACGACAGTTGTGGAATACCAAGAAATTTTTTTTATAAAATTAAAAAATATGTAGCTCAAGAGAACCATATATTAAGATTCTCTCCCTCCTTCCCACCTTCCTTCTTAAATGTCCATTAAGGATGTAACTCTGACTCCTTTGGCCATACACTGTTCCTTGCTATGCTTGGTGAAAGAAAATAATTTTTAAAAAGCAAAATCGTTACAATGATTAATTGTACCTGGTTTTGTTACTAAAAAGGAGTAAATTAAGCAAAGAAGCCTCATTAACTGCACACAGTAATCTTAGATTGGAAACATTTAAGAAGTGTATACTGTACTTTCTATGGCCTTACGCAAAGCACTCCATTATTTCATAAAGGCTTCACTCTGTGTTTTACTTTTGTGAATTTCTCTTTAGCAATAGCATACATAAACTTCAGATGAGTTAGCAAAAATTTAGGTTTATATATGAATAAAGAAGGAGGAGTGTATGAGGAGAAAGAAAACTGTAGCTTTTGTTTGGTGGTCATAGCAGATCAGTTCTCCAGATCTCTAAGAAGATGTGAATTATCATGTGGGTTTGCTTGTTTGTTTAACTGTGTGTTGGGGTTCTTAACTTGATTTCTTCAGAGGGCTCTCTTTGCTCGGTGTTGTGACAAGTATCCCTGCTCTAGGGAGTGCCAGTGTGACGTGAACACAGAGGATGCAGCACACCGGGGCTTGGGACACTGGGGGAGGGACAGAGGTCGAGAGACTGCCCCGGCTTTCTGTGCAGCTCTCTGTGTACCAGAGGGCCAGCTGTGTGCATTCATCAGGTAGTGCTGGAGGGCATTTGGCTGGGAAAGATGAGCCATTTATGCAGGTGCACACGGAGACAGAGGAGAAAGAATAGACAGAATGGTGATTTTTTTCACCTTCTCCAGGCCTGTGTTTGGTGATTTGAAGCCTACTGAGCAAAGGTTTGTCTTACCTTTGTGACCTCTCGTGGACATTAGTGGAGTACTCTGTGGAGTGTGGTCTGAAAATCACTAAGTACCTTGAGGAGTGGTGGTTATGCTGAAGAAAAAGCTCAAAAACTGGAGGTTTAGGGTCTTTTAGGGTGATGAAGTAATTTACATTAATTGTAGGCACTTGTTTTTAATGCCAGGATTCCATTTTTGTTCAGTTGTTAGAAAGGAAGAAAACAGAAAGAGGAGTATTTTGGGAAAAGCAGGCGATGGTGGGAAGACTGACTAATTCTCACTCTTCTATTGGCTCCTGGTTAGCAATTCTCCAAGCCTACTAAGGATGAGACAAGTTTGCTTTGCAGCAATGTTGATGCTCTGCTTTTTGCAAGAAAGCTAGATGGGAAGCTGGAAATCTGCCTGTTCTACAAGGAGACTCCAGTTTTCAAAGCTATGTAGCTAGAAGAGGAAAAACTCTTTTAACTGGATGTCTTCAAATTTCTGTGACATGTTATGTACTAAAGAAAAGAAGTGGTTCCTAGTTCTCTCTAAGACTGAAGCATATCCTAAAATTCTTTATGAAATACCCATCTGCATTCTTGCATTGAGGTATTGTATTTAATAACCCATCAGCTGCATCAATTACCTTACGTGCACTATCAACATTGTCTGAAACGTAGGTGTACTGTACCAGATGGGATTGCTTACACATGCACAAAGGCAACATCGTTCTCAAACATGGTATTTGTTGCCAAGATCAATATCAATTTTCTTAGCAGCCAAGTTAGCAAGTGACATGCCTTTGACCAAATCCAAAATCACACAATGAAAGAGCGATGCTTTGTGTACAAGTCAGGAAGGCATTTAAAATGTATAATTGGCCAAAAATCACCAGGAGACCATTTGCAGCTTACTCTGCCTACTAGGCTGCAGCCATTAAAACCTTGGCAGCTTCAGAAGCCAGAGGAGCAGTGAGACCTATTGCTGGGAGACTGCAAAGCTTTGCTCACTGTCCATAAAACATGCTCATAGCCAGGAAAGACAAGTTCACATTTTTGAAGTATTTACAAATCCTGCTGCTTGGAACTCACAGGAATCCAGGTCTTAATTCAAGAATCTTCTAAGTGTCTGGGTCAGTCGTGGGTATGTGCAGAAGCTGGAGTTTTGGTATAAATGTTCTGTGGAAGTTAGGCAAGAAAGCCCTCCCTTAAGGAAAGGCAAAATGTTGCTGAAATCTCAGTCTCCCAGTTGTCTCAGCCTTTCCTGTTAAAAGGAGTCTGAAGGATGGATGACATTCTGCAGACTTGTGTGTTGACTCTTTTTTTTTTGAGAGAATAAGAAACACTACACTTAGATTTTTGAAGGGTTTTAATGATGCTTCTTACCAAAGAAATGAAGCTACTGTTGCTAAAAGGATGCTTTCTTGTGGCTTAATAACTGGGTAGTGAGGCAGGAATTAGCAGGAAGAATGATTGCTGTTGAAAAGGACAGAGGTTACCAAAGGAGCTGTGCTGAGGCCAGTCTTCTTGGTCACTGATTGGTTAAATGATTGGTCAAAAAACCCCTTTACTGATAATACTTTTTTACTGATTCAAGAGATGAACACCGAGAGGGGATCTGTCACTGTCATGTAGCCAAACAGCAAAAGAGCTCTTTGGTTGCTGTTGTTCCCAATCTATGCACTGATGGCTATCTTGAGATGGTGGACTGAACCTAGAAGAGGCGGGAAACCTGGGGATGAAGAGCTGGAAAATCTGATTTCTGTTCTGAAGGCATCATCTACTTCAGCAGTAGGGTTAAAGAACTGTCTCTAGATCATTGTAGAAAAATTGCATATAACAGGTTCCTAAGTGCACTGCTAATGTGAGCTCCACAACCTCCCTTGTTTAAGCCTTTTCCAGAATTGTAACTCTGCTTAAAAGTTCCACTCTTCACATCTGAGGGGTTGGTGGCACCCTAGTATAATTGTAAATGCACAGATAAATACTAATTGCCACCTTCTTTAAAATGATCTTGTGCATATGTGGAGATCTTTTCTACCTAACAGAGTTTCAGGTAGAAAAGAAAAAGACAAGGTTTATTATTTTCAGAAACATTAGTTTGAGCTACTGGTCCTGTCCTTAGGAATTTGATTTCCCCTCAGAAGATTTTTAAGCTACAGGTCATAAGATCTTTATGCTCTTTTTTTTCTTACTTCTCTGTTTAATGTTCAGGACTTGTCCATAAATTTCAGATTATTATGGAAATGCCCTAGAATGTGCCAGCTAAAGAAGAGAATCTAATTGCTTCTCTTTCAATAATGACGGTGTAATTAAACTCATTCATCAAAATCCATTTCTGCAGGCAGTTTCTGCAGAGAGAGCTTGTATGAGGACTGGACTTTGAAAGAAGCTTCTCAGCCTTGGCCTTTACCAAGGAATAGCTCAGGTTTGGAGGCCTTGAAGGCTCCACCCTTTCTGCAGTACAAGCAGGGTACATGGAGCCAAGCTCTCTGTAGTTTATGACCTTACAGCATGTGAACAGACTCCATTTCTTCAAACTGGAGTTGTTGCAATGGACAGGTGGGCATCTTGCCCTGGAAGGTGTTTCACAGAAGGCATTCATTTCTGATTCCATCATCAGCTCTCCTGTGCTTCTGCTTCACAGGAGCTGCATTGTTTCTGGCTGCTTTTCTTCCCCCCTTCCTTGATGAAATGCCCAGCCCCAGCCTGTTGTGTGAGCCCACACAGCCGAAGCAAGGTGGCTGGTGCTATTCCTAGGGCTTCTGAAGGCCTGGAGAATCTACATCCTTTTCAGTGAAAAGGAGGGTGTTTCCATGTGTTTCAGTTGTGGACATTTGTGAGTTTACTTGGAATATCATCCAGAGCTGTGCAAGTCCATCTAGACTTTCGTGTTCACTCTATGCACAGGGAAACCTTCACTTCTCAGTTTGTTTCTGGGCCTGCAGACACCGTAGCAGACAGGCCTTTGACCACAAATGGTGTTAGCCTGGCCACGTTGCCTTTTCTGTAAGTTGAAGATACAGTATCTTTAGTAACTCTGACCAGCTCAGTATTGCACTGGTTTTGTTTTAGAGCACTCTGGAGAGCTGGGGATGGGAGATTTGTTCCTGAGTGCACAGGAAACATTAATTCAGCCCCAGAACTTGGTGATCTGCAGGTCCTGCTAGTCTACCCTCAGCTTCCAAAACAGTTAAGCTACATACTGGTTTCAGTGTCCTTTCTTCATCTGTTGATTATTGTGGTTGGATTTCTGCCCTTCATGGCTGTTTTCTGAAGACTACTGATATGAATACAGCCATTCTAGACAGAAGAACAGGAAAAGCTTTTGAAAATAAGCCCATCTCTGACCCATGTGCTGATAAAAGGCTCATGCAGTCACTGTGGAGAGTTGCAATAAAAAATTATTATAAAGGTAGCAGCAGGAGACAACAGGACGAGGACAAAGGCACACAAGGGAGGAGGAGAACTGCTGTGCCATCTCACTGCTGTATTGTGCAGCAGTGAGAGCCAGCAGCTGCAGTGAGGTCTGGTGATGCTATTTGCTTTTCTGAGATCTTTTTCCTCAACTTGCTGTTGTAACAAGCCCACTGGGTTGTTACTGGACACTTTGAGGGCTGAGTTGGGGCAGAAGGTGTCCAGTTGAGGTCAGCCCTTGAGCCAGGGTACACACTTGTGGCTGGCAGTGCTCTGTGAGGGCAAGAGACGCAGTGATGATGCAGGAGACCAGCTTCAGAGACACCTTAAGAAGCCTCACACTGAAGGGACCTGCAGTTCTGCCTAAGGAGGAGGTTCAAGGTGGCCAGTGGTGGGCTAAAAGTGCTAATTCCAGGCTTATGTTGCTCTGTGCTGCAGAGTAGGTGTGTCCCTGCAGAGCAGCATGGGGTCCATACAGGCCAGCAGTGGGTCTGACTCACAGACTGCTCCAGAGATTGTACACAGTGCTTCGACCTCTGCGGGCCATCAGGAGAGCCTGCCACAGCTCAGCCCTCCTCTCCAAGGCACTGAATTTGTCCTGGGCATCCTTTCACAGTCTGAGATCAGGAGTTCAATCTTGCCTTCACCTGAAGGGTGGCCTGGCTACATCTAATGCCTTCTCAGAGGGGTTTGCTCTGATGGATTTGCTCAGAGGGCTTGTCCTTCTGGTGAAAGCCAACAACTCCAGTTTTTTTTTCATTCCTCAGCTTCAGACCTGTGATGCTTTGGCACTTAGAGATGTGCACACGTACTTCATGAACATGCTGCGTTCTTGTTCTCCTAATCACATCCTGGACTTCATTGTCTGTAAGGTTTTGCTATGCAGTGACTTACTGTCAAGTCAGGTTTTTGTATGCTTAGGGCAAGGTGTTGCCTCAAGAAATACAGGTCATTTCATCTGGTCAATATGGCCAGCTCAGAATTGCTTAACACGCGTGAATCTAGTTTGCACAGTTTCCACTCAGGAGAGAGATGGTTCTGAAACAACAGCCCTAGTGTGTGTTTAGCCTGTTCTCAGGAAGGATGAGCCAACAGAAGCAATGACTTAGCTGCATCTGGTAATCACAGTTTTACTAATGCTCCTATCCATTCTGGTGCATAAATCCCCCCACAATCCATACTAAATGCTAAAAAACCTTCTACCATTTTGGTTAAAAATGCACATTAGTTGCAGTTTTTAAAATGGCATTTGGAGCCTTCTGAATACCTACAGACTGCATCAAACACCCAACAAAATGAAGTGTGGAGATCACAGAAGATGCCACTTTTTGGAACTATGGAAAATGGAAGGACTGCTTGTATATTCTTCTCTGGCCTCGCTCAGAGAGGAGGCTTGGGGAGGATGATATCTTCAAGGATGACAAAATGACTTGTCTGAAGATGGAATAAACTTGAATCTGGGAGCTTTAAGGTCAAGTCTCTATGTATGCCCTTCAATGCAGTTATTGGAGTTGTACCTCTGCTCCTGTCTTGTGCCTTTACCCTCCTCTGCTTCCCAAAGAAACAGATTTAAAAATTCAGGTGTCTAATCTCTGTTAGCAAGTCTTTAGTGTCTGGTCATCAAGCAATATGGTGGGGACAAACATACAGCATGGACTAGGGCCTGATTATTAATGTACAAATTCACGTCCCACACACAGCCCCTAAATACCTGTTAGCATATGCATGTATGGCTGCTCACTGATGCAGTCAAAGATCAGTTTTTCCTTTGGTCTGCTTCTGCTGGACGTCTCTTTCCTGACTGATGCCTAACAGCATCCCTCTAGATGGATTTGTCCAGGTAGTCTAGAGCAGGCTTTGCTGTCTTGGACAGACGGGCTAGCAGTGCATTGAGATGCAGCCTTGGCTGCTTAGATGATCGTGTCTCTCCCTTCTGATCGCTTTGGCCAAATACAACCCACAGCAGAACTGCAATAAAGGTTCAGTCAAGAGAAGGAAACAGATAGCATTGACTGAGGCTGAGTTTAAAATCTTTTATTATTTAGCTTTGCCAAACAGATAATGGAATCTGAAGTTGATTTGCTAAAATGTTTTGAAGTGGATGCCACCCCTGCCTGAGACAAAGAGGACCTCAGTGGCAGCAGGGACCTTAGGCTATGGCAGCAGTTCAAAAGAACACTTTTAATTTTGTATGCAACAATGTAAACTTCAAAAATAGTAAACTATATCCTTTCCCCCCCCCCTTTTTACATAGCATGTGATCTATCACAGATAGAAATTTAATGGCGAACCAAAATCGCATAAGTAAACATCCTGGTGCTTACAAGTTTCATAAAAAGTGTTACATTTGATGTAAATATCTTACATTTTTAACTCTTAACACTCACAATTATGGAGTAAAAGCAACTGGCGATTCACCCCCTTAGTCCATGCTCTCAGACTGTACATCAGCAACCACGCTCTTGCCAGCCCCTTTGATCATTTTCGGTCGGATTGTCCCACACATGACCAAGACTTCCCCTTCCTCACATTGGCATTAATCAAGCGCAGCTCCACACAGGGGTAAAACCTGTGAAGTGAGAAGAGAACCAGGTCTCCTGCGCTCGAACTTGCAGTCCCCTGGGCCCCACGTTCCCACAGAAGCCACGGCGTGTACGGGAGGCACGTCCTGATGTCGGTGGGAATTTGGGGTCCTTTGGGGCCACAAACCTGAGCCCTGCCTTTGCAAGTGCCTCGCAGCAGGACCTGGTTCTGCGTGGATAAAGACAAGAGTTCTGTAGAAGGCACTGGATTTCTCTTGCATGATTTTCAACGTGGACTACAGTCATATGCAGAATAAGGAGATTCAGGCTCTAGACTGCTTTCTCTCTAATGCTTTAGTGCAAGCATTTTTTGCGCTTGAATTTTCCCTGTTTGCAGCGCAACATGCGCTCATCTACGTAGAGTGATTTCTAAATCTTCCTTCCACTCTTCCCCCCATCTTCCCGTCCCCGAAAAGATTCCCTTTTTTTTTTGCTCCTTGAAAACTTTCAAAGTACAGCTCTGGTCAAAAATAAACATGTGATGTAGCATAGCATTTGTTTCTTTTAAATCACAGTGTGCAATGCATCATTCAGTACCTAATGTTCAAAATGTCTGCCCTGCTTTTCATGAAAGTCATTCTTTAAAATAACCTATGCAAATATATTTTGACTATATATTACATTCATTTAAAAAGAGAAGAGAGGTTCTTGGTTTGCAGTTTTTTTCAGTGTACTACTTAAGTGAAAGGTCAGATGTGAAAAAGTACAAGCAAACTGGACATGCCAAGACTCGATACTTTAGATGGTGATCATATCAAAACTGTACAGGTATGTACACCGTGTTGGACAGGTGTGCTTCTTCCCAAGAAAAGACCTTTGCATCATCATATATAACGTTAACCACAACGTTTTGGTAAAAAGAGCATTTAATGAGCAAAGGATGACATGGAAGGGCGAGTTCTCCGGCTTTTATTAGGCAGTCCTGAAGCAATGTCTCCATTCCCTTCGGGAATTTCTTCCTTCTTCCGGACTTTGAGACGTGTGAGGAGCTTTATTACCCAGACATCCCACTCCTCTGGCAAGAGCAATAGGAGGAAGCCCAGGCCAATAATGATGATGGCGATTACTCGGACACTATTGAAGACAATTTCACTCGTGTAGTGATCAACAACTGTGTGGGACATTGAAGGGGTGTTATTACACAGGAAAAGGCATTAGGACAGCATCCCCTTCCCTCCCCTCCCCTCCCCTCTCCAGCTCTGAGGGCTGGCTGTGGCAGGAGAACATGGCCATGGAGGCAATGATGGCAGGGGCACTATTTCCTGCTGTCTGAGCACACAGCAGAGTATGTCCCTGCCACCAACAGCACAGGAACTCCTGCTGAGGTCCAGGGACACAGAGGAAGGGGCATTACCCTTCCCTGCACAGCAGCTCCTGATTGCAAATTTTTCTTGCCACTGTGAGTGCCTCGTGGAGTAAGAAACACTTCCTGGGCTGAGCTGTGTGCACACTCTGGGCAGATCACACCTTTTGGTAGCCAAATCTGCCAGAGCAGTGCCCAGCTCTGTGTGCACTTGGCCAGCATGAAGCTGGGAGCTGCCACCTGCACCGTGGCACCAGCTGAGCATGCTGGGTTTTAGGAACTGCTTTAGGTTGGGTTTGTGTCTGCACTCTCCTGCCCAGCCCTCTCAGACTCTGCAGTCTCCTGGCTTTCACTGAATTTCAGAAAACTGTCAGAGAAATGTACCAGGCCATGCCCAAAACTGAATTGTCCAGTGCTCTTGATAAACACCTGCAATGTTATTTACCAAGGCAAGCAGAGTTACTAGTACGTATCTGCTCTAAAATGTAAGCAATTTTATTTGTTTGAATTTAGTGTTAAGCCTGCCTTGAAAAAATCATTAAGAATTGATTTCTGCTTTATCCATGGGTTTTCATTCCAGCCCAGAGATGAATGTCTTCAAATCTACTTTGTTTTTCAGTATGCAGGCTTCTTTGGACAGTAATTTAAAAACCAATTCTAGGGATTATGAATATTCATGTAATAATATACAATACACATTTAACACATAAAGAATAAATTTTTAATCAGTGTCATCTCTGTAAGTCTTTGAAAGAAGATGCAAAACATGTTTAATAAATCTATTTTCTTTTATTCCTGCTGTGTATTTGAAAGGCCACAGATTTAATGTATTCATTAAGATGCAAAATACAGAAAATCTTACCTGCATTCACTGGGACACTGAGTACAATTCCAAGAGAAATCAAGGTGGGGTAGGTAATAGCAATCCCAAAATTTAGTAGAATATTGAATGCTGATGAAGGAAAGAAAAAACCCTTTGAGTATGGTGAAATTAGGCAGAATGAATGTCACTTGAAACACGTATGCTTTATTGCTCTATTTGTTGTTCAAATAAAGGGTACATCAGCTTCTGTTGTTTTTTCTGAAGATACCAGAGGACAAAGGTCTGTCTGCTGCATGTCCACCTGCCTGAGACATTGCTGTTTCTGGGGAACTCTCTATCCCCCTAGAGTCCAGTGGCAGGATCGGGGTGGCTTTTGGGTACAGTCTGTCTCTCAGTGTCATGTGCAGTAACTCCTACTCTTTATACTGATCCAGTGACCCACTTGGCCCCGCTGAAAGACTAAACACTCTTCATCTGGGAGATTTCAGCTGAACAGCAGCTTCTGTCTGGGTGCTTTTTTTGTAGAAAAGCTGCCTCCAGTTGCAAGTGGAAAATGCTCTAAATCTAACCCCCTTCCAGGCAGGAACTTGCTAAATATAATTTCATACAATGAAATTATAATACCATTACTACAGAATGATTATAATATCACTCCATTGTAATACCATACGCTGTTTGTGGAGTGTTTCGTGACAAATTAATAATTGCTTTGGATCAAATTCACCCTTGTTTTAAGGTGAATTAGCTTTAGCAGAGTCTTAGCAGAGTCAGGAGAGCCTTGCCAATACCGAGCGTGTTGGGAGCTGGGGCTCCAACCGGTAGTGCCCATGTACTGCGCATGCCAGTGATCGCTTGCCCAGTTCTGCACCACTTCCTCACAGACACCTTCCACTGAGTCCACTGATAAGTAACCTGGAGGTACTTCTGGAATCAAGCATTGTGACTGCTCAGGGTAAAAGGAGCTGGGACTCAAGACAGGGGTAGAGAAGAGCTATTTCCAGTAGAAATTAATGTTTTAGGAGATGTGATTTCACCATCCAGTTTAGGGACCAACTGTGGCAGCAAGTGAACACATCTAGTTTAAAAATGAACAACATCACATTTCTGGTAACCATGAACCTTTAAAACTTAGATTGGCATCCTTCCCCAGCTGGGCTCCTTTGGTGGCACAGCAATGGCAGCAGAAGAGAGGATTGCCACCTATCAAAATTTCTATCACTATGCAACACTACATTTTCTGAAGTTTCCTCCCCTTTAGGAGTAGCAATTAGCTACTCCTAAAGAGCAGCAGGAGGCAGAAGAGGCATCGGAGTCTGGCCTTGACTGGCCTGGCCTAACCTCCTCGCTGTGGGGATGCTGAGGAGCCCAAGATAATGCCCTCCTAGCACAGCTGGTCTGTCACAGCCTGGGTAAGTGTCACCTGTCTCTGTGACGCAGAGTTCACAAGTAGGAGTTAGGACAAGCTCTACAGTTTGGTCCCGCAGCACCTTCTAAAGAGAGTCACAGTATTTTAGTGTGGTAATAACAGCAGAAGCGAGGTCTACATTGCCTCTAGTAATGGGCCCTCTCATAATATCTCAAGATAATAATTAGTTTGAGAAGAAGGAAAAACAGGTCCAGTATGGGAGAGGTTTGCAGCTTTCACCAGTGGCCAGTTTCTGGCACCCTCCTCCACCCCGAGCAGTGTGAGAGCCCCCCCATCTACTCACTCAATAAGAGAATTGAAAATCCGCAGAGGTTCCCCCAAGGAATGATGTCAAAAGAGCTCCAGTACTCCACTTTGGTAAAATAAAGGATGACAGGAATACAGGTAACGAAGAGGACGTTGAAGACAGCTAACACAGACAGGAATAAGGCAGCTTCTCCAAATTTAGCACTGCCCAAAAGAAGTTTGAATAAAACCTAAAAGAGGAAAATACGTGGGTTTAACTCTCTTGCACCACATCCCTGGAAGGCTGGTGTTCTGTTCTGGCACCTATGCAGTGATGCTTGCTGGACAGTTGGGATGGCTGCTCGTGAAACTGGAGAGCAGCTTGTGTGGCCCAGCCTTCACCCCCCTGGCACCCCCTGGAGCACAGGCAGGGGCAGCTGCCACCTGAGTCCATGCAGAAAGGGGACTCAGCACCTTTGTCTGTGCATGTCCTGAAAGGAAAGGTCACTAACCCTAGCTTAGACCCTTCATCTTTTTTCTGCACCTCCAGAAAACTTGACATGAAGAAGGCTGTGGAGCTGGGCAGGGGGAGGAGATATAGCAATGTATTATCTCCCTGCATGAGACATCAGTGGTCCAGGCCTTTGTCTGCTACCTGAGCAGTGCTGTGGTGGTGGGTAAGCACAGTCCATGCTGGCTGGCTGGCTGTCCTTCCACCTTCTCCCTGGGAACTCGTCTCCAGAAGGCAGATAGCAGAGCAGCAGCCCCACAGCCCAGAGCACAGATGCAGCCTGGCTAATGAGACTGCAGGGAGGGATTTAAAAGCTTTGGTTTGTTAGTGGGAGAAGGAAAAAAAGACAGTAGAAATGAAGGATGTGAGCAGCCCATCTGTGGCTGGGGAGCGCCTGTGGACAGGTCCTTTCTGGAGCTGGCATTGGCTTTTCTCCCCAGAGCTGCAGAGAGTCTGCTGGATACCATGGTCTGTGGGTACAGTTTTCCTCTGCTCCTGGCGGAAAACCAGGACAGCCAATGGACTCTGACTTCGTGCTTTGTGCTGCCCTGGCAGCCCCCCTCACCAGTGTCAGTTCTCTCCTTTGCCTACACAGAGCAGGCAAGTCTGCAGGGCTGCCGTGCTTGCAGGGCTCTGCCCACTCCCACCACCCCACAGCCATCACTGGCCAGTGCAGCTGTGTTGCTGCTCTGCAATATGGAGCAAAATGTCCCAAAAGCCACTTACTCCTCATCTGCTACCTGATGACAACATGTTGTGTTGCCCCTGGCAGGGCCACCTCGACCTGTCCTCCTACCCCAGATATGCAGTGGCTCTGCTGCACATGGCGAGATCTGTCTGCCTGCGGATCTGCCTGCCCATTTGGCACACACAGCTCATGCAAACTGAGCCAGACTGTGGAAAGCAAGAGCAGGGTGGCAGCAGCAGTGGCAGTGGCATGTGTTGCACAACAAGCTGCAGAGCTTCATCTGTCCTGGCATGCAGAGCACGCTGCAGAGTAACACCCTGCTGGCGCTGCCACCACCACCCTCCTGTGCATGGGCTCTGGTGGCGCAGCCCTGAGACTCCCATTCCACCAAAGAGCAAGCAGTGTCATGGGAAAGGGAACAGAACCAGGCCCTAGCCTTTAATTTTCTCTGGTTTGGAGGGCCATGTCTCTGGTCCTGCAAGGAAATGCTCGATTAGAGGAATGAGCTGTATGAAACTTCATGACCTTCCTAACGTAAGCCATTGTCTGATCTGAAAAAGTGAGCAGAAAGCATCACTGCACTGTGCTGAGGGGCACAGGCAGATGCTTCTCAGTTTGGCAAGTTTCCCTGGACTGCTGGCTGCAGGGCTCTCCTGGCTAATTCCTGCTGGATGACTGGTACAGCGCAATTCATTAGACCAGATGGAGATGTCTACACTTCCTCCTAATCTATGCATCCGAGCCAGGGTGGGTGAACCACACCCTACAAACGCTTATTCCTCACTGTGGACTGTGACTCTGAGCACTATGAGCAGCACAGAGGCAAGTGCCCAGAAGTGTCTCAGTCTGAGTGAAATGGCTCTGCTCAGCAGAGAACGCTGCATCTTACACGTAGTGCAGATTATCCAGCTGCTCAGGATGAGGTCTTGATTCATAGGCATGTGCTTTGCATTTTAAGGATGTGATTGCTTCCATGAAAAGCAATAACTCTAAAGCCCAACACAGGTTACATGTGTTACTGAAGGAGGGCTGGCAAGGGGAGGTAACAAAGTGACTTAGAGAAACTAAATCACTGCAGGGTGCTTCCAGAATATGCGATTAAATCCTGAATCTATGGAAAAGCAGCCTCGTTTTTCATGAAGGTGGGACATCTGTAAATCCTCTCCCTGGTGGAAGAGCACTGGAGAAGACTATTCCAAGGAAATAGGAGTTTTTTATCCTAATTGAGAGCAGACATCAAAGCAAGTGAACACCTGAATGCAGTGCTGCAGAGCCAGCGTGTTTATGGCAGAGCTCTCAAAGAAGGGCACGTGGCACTGAACTGCACAAAGGTTTGCAAATGAGACAGGAACAGCCAAAGTGAGTGACGAGAGGGACAGGCATCTTTCTGGGGGGGAGAGCCAGGTGTGCTTACCTTGTAGAGAGCAGACATTGAGGCAGAGCCCACCACCAGGGCTATCCCAATAACGGAGTGGCTGTGAAACCCATCGGCGTACGTCATCATAACTATCCCTGCAATAGCAAATATAGCAGCCACGATCTGGTTGGAGACAAAGAAAGAAAGCAAGAAAGTGTTACTAGACAACCCCCACAGTGGAGAAACAGGCAGGCAGATTTACATGTGAGCGCAGTACTTCTGCAGCATCTGCTTATGTAGAAAATAGTAGCAAGCCTGGGCCAATACCCAGGGAGCAGATGCTGCCTGCCCTCGTGGTTTCCCTGGCTGCAGGGAAGCTGCAGGCAGAGCTGCAAAGGAGTGGCTGCTTCGGGCGTGTGTGGGAAGCCAGACTGCAGGGCTCAGTGCCTCCGACTGAGCTGAAGTGGGGATTTAATCTCTGTCACTGAGCCTCCCCATCAGTGGGTCCCTGCAGCCTGTGCGTGACAATAATACACAAGTAATAATTCCCTGGAGCTCCCAGAAAAGGCTTCGAGTCCTGTTGAAGTTGTGGAGGAAAAAGGTCATAGAAATAAACAGGGGAATAAAACTCATGCAACTGCTTTCCAGTCTAGACGAGTCATTGCAGAGAGTAGGAGGAATTTTTTTCAGTCAGCTACGCACACCGCAATGCCTGAGGGGCATCTCCCAAGTGGAGGGAGCATTCATGAAGGCAGGGGACAGGCTGCCCCTGATTTACCAGGGTCAGCAAGAAACCCCTGGCTGCTCTGGGATTGTCCAGTCAGATACCTTCAGCCTCTCAGGGTGTTAATTCTGGGGTGAATAGCGCTTTCTGTATGCTCATGCTTCCTGGCTCTGCAGGGTTGTGAGGGAGGCCCTGCTTAGACCACATGCCTTTTGGCTGCACAGTCATGGTGATGCCTCCAAGATGGCTGGGGTATTAGTTATTTTGATCCACAGATGGGTAAGTGCCAGCCAATTGTCCCCTGTCTCAGGACCAGACAGGGGTTTTAAGCCCCATCCACAGGCTGCAGCTGTCTACACATCCATGAGCCTCCTCTCATCTTTCCTGCTTCCCACCAGAGATACTGGGGCTACAGTGAAGATGCAGGGGGCAAGTCTGTGTCCCGAGCTCTGCTGCTGCCTGATGAGCAAGATGTGGTGAGGTAGCCCCTTTACCAGCTGCCAGGTCCCAAACCCAGCAGCACCAGCAGCCTCTTCCCTGGGCTGGTGCCAGGCGACACCTCTAAACCAGACAATCATCCAGCAGATCCTTCCCGCACACTGACATCAACACCTTCAATTTCCCCAAACAGAAAAATGGCCCATTTTTGCAAACAAAACCTTATCAATTTCTCCACAGGTGTTGCTGTATAATGGCAGGGTGGCATAAGGCAGAATGCTGATTTATGACCTGATCAGGGTGGAGCCCAGCACAAGCTGCAGAGGCTGGGTATACCTGATGCAGATTTGGAGAGGTTCAGATGCAGCGTCTTGGCTTGCAGCCCGGTTGGTATCTGGTGTCTCCACACACAGTTGTGGGGCATCACTTCTGAAGTTTCGTGGTGGTGTAACTGGGCCTTTTGGTCCAGGACAGGTTTCTTCGTAAGGCAATGAGAGAACCCCCCCTGCATGGCTCTGCAGAAGTATGGGGCTGTTTCAGACAGGCAGCACTGAAGGAGCTCAGCAGTTCTCTCACCAGTGTGCTGATGCTTGTCAAATAAAAATTCAGACACACTGTGTGGCTTCAGAGGTGCAAGAAAAAAAGGTCATTAAACTGAGACTAGCGTGAGGCAGGTGCAGAACAAGGAAAAAGAGATTTGCTGTCACCCAACACATAACTAAGTGAAGGAAAGATTTGCTGTTGCACACTGTGGATGTGAAAAGTTTACAGTGATAAACTCATGGAATAAAAAAAATTCCATCACCGACTTAGGTATAGAAACACTGCTTCAATCTCAGGAAGTACTTGAGGCTCAAATTGTTGGAGGTTGGAAAGTCTCATGAGGAAATATCATTACAGGCTTTTCTTATTTAGACAGATCTGTCTAGGTGTCCACTACAGGCAGCTGTTGCAGGCAGGCTTCTGGGGCAGAGGCACCTGACTCACTACGGTTCTTTGGAGAGCTGCAAGGTACATGGTTCAGGCTCATCTGAAAGGTGGAACTCCATACCTTCCTTCAACATCACCTGTGCTACAGACGACTTGACTAAGAGGGGAAGATGCAGCATTTCCTGCAGCATCTGCTCCAGGTGTGGCTGTCCACCCATGAGCTGCATGGGGCTTGTCCAGCCTTCACTGGAGAGCTGAGGAGAACCACAACCACACGCCAGGCTGTGGCATCCAGCTGGCACCTCCAGGTGCATCACCGAAGGAAGCCTGCCTCAACCCCCGCAGGCAGCTGTAATACCTCTGCACTGGAAACTCAGGAGATGCATTCATAAACTGCAGAACGAAAAGTCTCGAGCTTTGCTTTTAACATCGGAAGCTGACCAGCTTCAGAGCACCTTCCAAGAGACTGTGTCTCTGCCTGGTTGGAAGGGAAGACTACAGTCTGAGATTTGATATTTATTTCCAAGTCCCACAGGCAGATGTGCTTGTCTATACGTTATGTACACAGAAGGCACTTGCAAGTGATGGCTCTCTTGGATCCCAAGCTGTTTTATTCACTGTAGCATGGAGGGAAACACCGAAGTCAAAGATCAAGGCAAATAAATGCAGTCTGCAAATAGCTCTGCTGGGGCAGAGGTCCTTGCCTCTTCCATCAAGCATGTTACAAGTGTCAGATGAGTCTTGGCCTCACCTCGCAGTCTCCTGTTGACCTGCCCAGGGTGTCACATACATCTTCTCTGAAAGCCTTTCAGCCTGTCTGTCAAGCACATTGTTAGGGTGGTGACAGGCTGCTCGCACACCACAGCGCCCGCAGATGTCACAGCACTGCAGGGTTTGCAGAGGCAGTGCTTCAGGCACTCACAGTTTCATTACGTGTGTGTTTTCTCTGACAGCTCATATCATAGCCCAGTCAGTCGTTCTCTGGGAACAGTGAAGGGCAAGGGGGAAAAGCTCAACTTCATTATGGGAGATGAAGGCACTTAAATACCTGAATGGCAAGGATGGGATCTCGTAGCTTGTCCTTATATTTAAATACCACCCAAATTGTGATTTATGTGCTTATAGAGCTAGTAGTTGCACTTTGGAAGGCCAAGTAGGATACTTGTACCTGCTTTTACCCCACTGAGTGGCTGCCTTTCTCACCTTGCCTCTGTCAGTGGGCATGAACAAGGACACCCAAATGTGCAGTCAGAGCTTTGCTGTGGCACTAGCCATCCTGCTGCACCGATGTGGGGATGGAGCAGGAGCGTGGGAAGGCACTCACTGCAGGGCAAAGCACTGTCACCCTTGCAGCCTTGTCTGCCAAATGCCCTCTCAAAGGGTGCTTCTAAAAGGGTCAGCAGCTCTGGCACAGTGTGGCCCTGAGGGACAATGTGCTTTGGGACTGGGCACTGTTGTGACTGCAGCCCCTGGGTCAGTCCCAGTGAGGCCCTAGCAGCTGTCCTTCCTCCTGGTTGCCAGTCCTGGTTGCCAGTCCCAGGAAGAAGGCAGTGTGTTGGGGTCATCCTGAGGCTATCCCTCAGCAGTGACACTCTAGCTGCCAGTTGCTTTTCACGTGGGTTGTACAGAAAAGAGAGAAAAGAGGGAAGAAAATTATTCTCTCTGAAGACTCCATGCTATGTCCCTCTGCAGACAGGAGTGCCCCAGCACTCCCACTGTGTCACACAAAGCTGGGCAGTAGAACTGCTGTGATGCCATGTGCCCTTCCAATCCCTAAGGACAAGTCCTCCTCACTCTCATATTGCCACAGGTCAGGATGCCACAACTGCTTACGAGTGAATAGCCCAGTCTGTCTGCAAAGCCCCTCTCCCTGCACCCAGCTCCCTTGCTGGCTTGTCACCTGGGAAGGAGACAACTGTGTTCCTTCCTGGGTTCAGGAGACAGTTTGTTCCTTCTTGGCAAGCCTGCCTGCCACAACCTCACCAGTGCCAGGTGCCACAGCGAGGGGCTGGAACACATGATAGGAGCATCACACAGCCACCACTGCCCTGACCCCTGTTCTGCTTCTCTGCTTCATTGCTTCTTTCCCAAAGTAGTGCTGATAGGAAACAAAGAACAGCTGGACATGGCTGGGACCACTGCTTGGGTCTGCCATTCTGCTCCTTCTGCTCCCTCTGCCCCTTTGAGAAGGGAGGCATCCAGAACAGGATTCATCCCCCAGTGCATGCCCCCTGCCATGGCACAAGACAACCTGCCCAAGAAACTGCTGGAAAGTCCCTGACCATCCTGGCTCTTCCATCATGGCCATGCACTCAGGAAAGCCCAAGAAGCACCTCAGCTCCAACATGTATTTATCCCTACACACATAGGTTGGCTTCTTTCCCTCCACACCACAGCCGTGTCCCATGGTGACAGATGGCACATTCAGACTGGTCACCCCTCCATACACCTTCTCTCCTGATGTCCTACCAGTGCTACAGCTGACAGTGCCACAACAGACATGAAGACACCAAAATATCTTTTTTTATTTTCATGTATCAAAATGGCCAGCACATCCAGCTTTGATAACAATGAAACTTCCCTGCCTTCAGGATCATTTCAGGATACCCTTGCTTCTGCACTCAAAAATCACAGTTAATTTGTTTTCAGGGTAGGGCTACTTGGGCAGAGGCGGGGGCAGACACCAGCTGGCCACGCCGAGCTTTTGGCAGGTACATTTTGCAACCATCCCTATGCAGCCTCTTGGCTGCCACCACTGAAAGGCTGGCCAAGCTCTCCTGCCAAATTCTCTGGCCAGAGAGGAATACTTCCTGAAAAGTTAACTCTCAGCTGCTCCACGCAACAACCTCTTCTTAGCACTACCAGCATGGGTGGGTGGACAGGGAGCTCCTCAAGTAGTGAACAGGAGATAGGAATAATTACAGTTATTGCTGTTGATCTTGATTATTAATTAATATTAATTGGTGCAGCAAGGCAGGAGGGACCCACCTTTTCCTTGCAGTTGCTCCTGGCCCTGGCAGGAGCGCCTCGGCCCCAGGGTGGTGGGTTACCCACCCACCCACTCTGCTGCCAAAGGACATGATGTGCTGAGGGCTGCTAGAATGGCAGCAGGGTCAGAGGGGAGCTGAGGGGTTTTCTGATGAACCCTCTGCACGTGGCTCTGTTGCTGCTGCTGCTGCTGCTGCAGAGGCATCCACGTGGGGTGCAGAACTAAAGGTGTAAGCAAACGTTTGGGGTGCCACCAGGACAGCAGCCCACAGCTGCTGGCCAGGTGCAAGTCCCTGTGGACACCGATCCTCCGTCAGTGACACATGCACACACACGTCTCAGCCACAGGTGGGCGAGGGCAGCCCAGCTCTCCTCTCCTGTCGGTAGCTGCTGCTACCTGACATGGATGCAAAAGATAACTGTCCCACCCTGCAAGCCTCCTGTCACACATAGAAAGGTGAGGGCCCTGTTAAGTTCCCAGGCTGGGATCAGAAGGGCATTGTATGTAGCCAGGGCTTGCAAATATACACAGTTAGAAACAACCAGGTCTGGTGGCACAGCCTGGGAATAGTCACTTGGAAGGCATTGGCAAGGGCTGACACGCATCCACAGCAACACAGAGATAGCACATATCCTTTGTGACACACTCTGGAGCCAGTTACCTCTTTCCTGAAGGAATATGCACAAAGGCACCGGGCTGGGGGAGCCAGGGGCTCCAGGAGCTCACAGGCACCTGGGAAGGCTGCAGGGAAGGATGCATCCCTGCCCCGCAAGGACTTCTGCGCCCGCTCAGCTGTCTGCATGGGTGCTGCTTGACTCAGCTGGCAGGAGGCAAGGGGTAAAGGAAAGACACAAGGGTGAGGGGGAAAAGGGGAGACAGAGATAAGGAGTCACTTACCCTCACTCCCATGAACCTGTCCCTCAGAACGATCCATGAAAGCAAGAACACAAAAGCTTTGTTGCAGCAGAACAACACGGAGACATCCGTAGTGTTTATTTTCTTTATTGCATGTAAGTAAAGGTAGTTTGTGAGTGTCCAAAGAACACCAAAGGGTGCTGCCTTGGTAAAAAACACCTTCAAAGTCAAGCCATTGTCTCCAAAAAATCGGCAGCACTCCCTAAAACAAGGAGAGAAAGGCAGTGTTATTACATAAGCCAGACACAGTCTGCAGCAAACACATGGCTTTTTTTCTCCTCTTCTTTTCCTTCCGGGAAAGAGAGGCACACACCTTAAAGAGGAGAAAAAAACCCAAGTTTCAGCTTCTGCTGCAACAGCCAGTACCTGCACAGGGTACAAACAGGCAGGGGCTGCAAACATGGGAGGGGGCTGCAAAGAAAGAGCAAGGGGAGAGGTGACAACAGGAGGTGAAATCTTACTCTTTCCACCAGTCCCTTCACAGCGAACATCCTCCTCAGTGTGGGGTCATCCTCCTCCCTTCACCCCTGTGGGCACCAGGATGCTGAGGGCCCGGGGCTGGCAGCTCCCTACTCCTGCTGAAGCACCTGCTGGTGCCCATCTGATCTGCTATGTGGGGCTTAGAAGAAGCCTTGCAGCAGCCCGGTTTGGGGTTTTTCTACCCAGGGGGTAGGACCTGGCTCAAATCTCCAGCAGCATCAGGGCAGGAGCAGGAGGGGGTGGCAGGCAGCTGCCTGCTCCCCCTGGGGTGAGAACAGGGCATGGTAACACCTGGGAACATGCTGGATCAGCTGAAGCAGCAGTGGGGAGTCAGGAGCTCGTGTGAGCAGTCCAGGCTGGGGATGCCGTGAATCCCTGAGCAGGAGGCAGCCCAAGCAGGTTCAGCCCTGGCACAAAGAGCGGAAGCACCAGCAGTTTGTTTGTGTCCCGAATGTGGCAGTGGGCAACAGGACACAGGAGGTGATGGGGTGCAGCTTGGCCCTGCTAGCAGAGCTGGGATGTGGCTGCACAGGTGGGGGAGACCGCCTGCAGCCTGTGCCTGCCTTGCAGCAGAGCTGGGAGCTGCCGGCTGCATGGAAATTCAGTAACACAAAGAAGGAATGAATCAGCCTGCAGGGCTGGGGCTGTGGCCAGCAGCCTGCAAGGTGTGTGGGGGGCAGCCAGCACAGTGCCCTGGCCTGCACCGCCATTGCTTACTTTCAAACCTGCAAACTCCCGGGGCCCCCAAGTACTTTATTGGGGTGTTTTGACAAAACCTGAGCATAATTAAATTTCCCACTGACAATGACAGATTGATAGGTTTTCACTGCTGTCATGAATTTCAAGCTGTTTGTTTCCTGAGACTAGGCATGTAAAGATCATTATTTAGACTCTGATAAAAGCATTGTTTTGATCCACTTTCTCAGAAGACAGGCTGTACCAGATGATGACCTAAAAAAATCCCCATCCATTCTTTAAGGCTCATCAGATCTCCTCATCCACAAGTCTACATCAGCCTACAGCCCTTCTGCTACAGCAGGTACAAGACTGAAAGGTAGAGGAAACATATTTTTTCTGTTTATTGGGTTTTTTTGCCTGCCAGTCCCTTGTATCAAATCATAGCTATGCAGAACTTGCCCATCTCTGGATGTGATGACCCTGTACTTTGGCTGCTGTACATGGACACTTTCATTTGAGCTGCTGGATCTGCATTGTGTCACTCAGTGTCCCTTGTGCTCTGCAAAACTGCCTGCTGGCAGCAGCCTAATCACTGCCAAACCTGTTAACCGCCTCTCCATATCAGCAGAAGAGCTGCCCATCTGCACCACAAACCACAGCCCGACTTCCCACCTGCCGGAGCCGTGCTGGGCTGTTCAGGGATGCTCATGACCCTGACAGATGCTGCCTGTGCTCAGCATGTGGCCTGGATCCATTCTCCCCTTCCACAAACACTATACCCACTTCAAGTCTGGCCTTCAGTCCTGCACAGCACTGACTGTACCAGCCACTTGCCACAGGGGACACAGAGTGCAAAAGGAAGCAGAGACATTGCAAAAGCCAGTCCCAAACTTCATTAGAGGCTTAAACCTGCTTTCTAAGTCACTGCAAGGGTTTGACTGCCAGGGTGTCATGGGCAGCCAGCCTCATGCTCTGAGAACAAAATACACAGGCACAGTTTAAATTAAATGACATGAAGCAAAGTTAGTATGAGAGGAACAAGGCGGCTGTATTCAAATGAAAGGACAAAAATGGAATTTGTTGGGATTCATCCTGGGGAAAAAAAGATCCTCCCCCCAAAAATCTATTCCCCACATATAGAATTGCCTATCACTATTTCACATACAGTAGAAACATGTGCTTTTACTGTCTTGTAGGCCTGATTCTTGTTTAGTAAATACCACCGGATTCCTATGATGATATCACAGTCCTGATCCCTGAAGCATCCAGTGTAGTGCCACAATGCCCCAAAGGACAGCCTTGCCCTGGCATGGATCATGACCGTGAGCTGCAGTGCCCACTTTGGGAGTCTCCTCTCTGCCCTATACAATAAAGCTTCCTTTTTAGCTGTTTTGGCTGGTTTCACCAAGCGGGAATTGCTTTTCGTAGGCTGGCTCCAGCTTTCAAAGGAGACTTCCTTATGGCAGAGATTTCCTTACCCAGAACAGCTGTAAGGAAGCTTCTCCCCGAGGACTCCTAGGGCTGTGGAGGGTGCTGCCAGCCATGCACCCACATCCCCAGCAAGCCCTGTTGTTCCAAACAGGGGCACTCCTGCAAATGGGTTAGATGGCTGCCTTGGACCTGGCGTCTTCAGCGAAGTACAAGGAGCATCTGGGAGAATGTGGCGTATTTTGTGCACCAGAATGACTATGTGCCATACAATAAACCTCTCGCAATTAATTGTCTCCCCAGGTTTGCTACTGCTTACTGGGAAAACTGACTTCTCCTGGTGCCATAGCACAGTTTGTGAAGCCATACCAGGAAGCGTTTGATAAAGAAAGTTGTCCATGAGTAACGGTAGATAAATAGTCACGGGAAGCAAGGCAGGACTGTGATATAACCTATGCTGTAAGCTCAAAACAGTCAGGGATGACTCCAGAAGAAACAACCTTCAGCTTAAATATTTTGACAGAACATTTGAACACAGCTGTTCCTGCTGTCCACTTATTTCTGGGCCCAGCACAGACACAGGCACAACCCCTGTGTTAACCCCCACACTGTGCTAGAAGAGAAATTGTCATCTACGACTGACCAAACCTATTCCCGCTCACATTACCAGAAATCCTGTGCCTGCTGCTCTCACCTGCCTCCTCAACCTGAAAGCTGCTTTGGTGCTCTCTTGACAATACAGTTTTGCTTGCTGGGATCACCCTGCTTTGCCCACAGAACAGTGGGACTTCGGGTGTGGACAACAGCCAGAGAGGCTATAGGAAAAGGTTGATACAAAGCTCAGGTTTACCTTGGTCCTGTGAATCCCCAGGTTATGCTGAGTATGGCCCCTCTTCGGCAGAGAAGCCGCCCTGCAGAGCCCCACTGCTGAGATGATCTCCCCCTTAATCTCTGTAATCCTCTATGTGAGGAGTAAAATCCTACAAGTGCCAGGCTGTGTGCAGGTAAGATGGGAGCACACAGCAAAGAGCTGTGGCATTTCAGGGTGCAATTCTGTATTTTTTATATAAATTATCTTCCTGCATCATTTTCCTCAATTCTGCCATCATGAGCTGGCGCTCCATTGTAATCACAGCAATCGGTTTAAAATATAAATGCAAGGCATTTACAAAGGCAACAGCCACGGTCTGTGTAAGACTGAAATGGAAATGTCAGAGGAAGAATACTGGAAGGGAAATGTACTGGCTTAATTGCCGCAGCAGCAATACAGAAAAGTTTGCTTCCACCCAGAAGTGCCACATCCATGTTCAGGCAATCTGAAGGCTCATGAGTGAAATAAAAAGTGGGATTACACTGTGGAGAGGAGGTCTCCATGCAAACAGAAAGCACGGCAGCCTGGTTACACGTGGGCCTTGGGAAGTGTTTCAGTGAGATGTGACACAGTGGATGTGTGGCCGTGGGGTGTTGCTGAGAGCACTGCTGCAGCAAGCAGCCTTGCTGTGTTTTGGGGCAACGGGATGGTGCAGGTGAGAAGGAGGGGCAGAAACTCAGCCTGGTCACACTACTCTTCCTCAGGATGTCAGCTGGTAGGGGTGGCATCTGGGAGTAGAAGCGGCTGCCTGGCTTTCAGGGCACCCTATTCATGGGAAGACAACAATGGAGACAGATGGAAACTTGCTTGTAGTTTCTAAAATAAAGCAGTGGGCACCACTGAACTCACCTTGCTGCCACTGTGGCACAAGCCCCCCACGGCAACAGCCCCCATGCAGGGCTCAACGAGCCCTGACCAGCACCCAGGCAGGGCTGTACATGCCAGTGGTCCTCTCTCCCAACTGGGGATTCTGGTCCCCTGCCACTTGTCACTTGGTGCTCTGTCAGCTTGGCCTGAAGGAGATGTGTCACTTGGAAACAGCATGTAGCTGCCAGGGTACTACAGGAACTGGGGTAAAAGATACTACAGGAAAGGCTAAGGCACAGCGATCTTCCTGTTAATGTCTTAACTCTGTTTGCTGGTTTTAGTTTTCATGTACTAGATCTTGTTCTTCCTCATACTCCTTTTAGTGTGCATCCTCATTAACACAGCAAATGGCAAATTAACTCCACCCCATTAGGCAGGTCTCCAGCACAATACTAGCAAAATAACTCCATCACTGGAACCAAGCATCCCCAGTGAAGTAAATCAGAAGTCATCAGTGCCAAAATTCTATGCTAAGTAAGAGTTAATTATATTGAAAGCAGGTGTTGCAGTCAAATAAAACTTGCAAATAAATTATGACAGTAAAGCTGCACTTTTTCCCCACTGAGTTCACAATTACATATCTAACACTATTCACCTTCCACTGCCTGTTTTGTTTTTAACCATTGCTAGGTAGTCTTGATGTTTCCCCACTTCTCCAAACCTCGTGAAAATGAATTCACAAAATTTTGCCAACACTAGAAGGAATGCCTCTTTCCCTATTTTGAAAAAAGAAAATACCAACTATGAAGAGGAAAGGCAGACAAGAACCAGAAAAAGTACACACAGTGTGCTGCCCCAGGCCAGGGGTTTGGTCTCTTGGTACTTCCTGCAGAACAAACCGATGCCAGAAAGGTTTGTAACTCATTGAAACTGCCATTACATCTTTGGGAAATTTGCAGCAAAGTAGAAAATTTCTGGGAGTAATACACATCCTAAGGGAATACTCTGCAGAAGCCAGTTATTTCTCCTTTCCAGACTCTTAACTTTTGCTAGAATTTTTTCATGGTCTCAGTGCTCATACTGGAGCCTTTTCCTCCAAACCATGTTTGGATCCGCTGTTGCCCTTAGAGGGTAACATTTTTTCTTTGTAGAACGTGCTTCTTACTTTGACCTTGCAAGGTCTGTACCTGCAAATTGAATTTGGCTAAATTGCTTCTGATTTTCAGCAGAGTGAGCATCACCTCCCTGGAGCACAGCAAAGCCACCACCGTGCCAGTGAATCCGTCTTCTTGATTAGAGATTGGCAGGCAAAACATGTTTTGCTAATCCCTGCACCAATTAGGCCTGCATGGATAAATAATCTGCAGATGTGCAACAGTCTTACATTTTCTGTTCAATGTACAAAAAAAAAGACATGGACTAAAATGTCATGCCATGTCTTCTGGGAGGACTCGCAAGCCAGTTGTAGTAAGCAAAAGCAAGGCAGTCAGACAAGATGCCTTGACAGTAACAGGAGAGAAGGAAACTAGACTCAAGTTTAGTTTCTCCCATTGAAAAAACCCACAAGGAATTTTTTTTGTAATTCATCCTGTTAGGACCGCAGCATCTCTCACGCATTAAGCTCACAAGTGGAGGCAAGTATGGCTTCTGTACAAATAAAAAATGCAAGTTAACTCAATATACTCTTCAAGAATGGTCTCCAGGAAAGTAGAAGATGTGTTTTGCAGAAAAAAAGGATTATGCCTCCAGCTCCACTTCCTTCCCCTTAGAGCCAGCACTGACCCAAAGGGTAGCCATGACAAAATCAGCCTCTGAGGTGGGTGGATTTCAAAGCAGTGCAAGAAAAGGGTGAGCTCGTGAAACCCATTTTACAGATGTGCAAGCTGGGGCACAGAGAGGCAAAGTCCCTGGGTGCTTTAAAGTGGCAGGATGAGGGCTGCCTGTTGATTGCACCTTCAGAGAGATGGGGATTTGCTTTTCCTGCATATTTATTTTATAGCCAGCTCCTGTTACTTATCAAGACAGTCCCTGAGTGCCTTTTTCCTGAGTCACCACAGGTTCACATGCCAGCAGAACAGTTGCACAGAGGCTCCTGTGGTGTGTCCCAGATCATAAAACACTGTGAATAAACCCGCTAGCCTCAGCATTTTGCAGAGAGATGCCCGGGACTCCTGCCATGGCTTTTATTACCCCGATGGTCTGAGGCTCCTACAACAAAACCTGCATAGCCCTGCCTGCAGGTTTCCCCAGGAAAGTTGCTTCCCAATGCTGGGAGGGCGCAAGCTTCTCCTCAGCTTCCATGGGGCAGAGGTCTGAAACCTGCCCTGGGTGTGCTGGTGGGCCTTACCTGCCCTGCTGCCTGCAGTGCCTACTGAGGAACGCCACAGCCCACGGCCAAGGACCTGTCGCTCTTCAGAGACCTCTGTACTTACCCAGTCCAGTCTGTGCTGGGGACTGAACTAGGGCTGCAGACCCTTGCCCTTCAGTCTCTCGTTATACCCTTCCTAACGGGAATGGCAGCCCTGCAGCCCTGGAGGTAACATCAGCCCCGGTGACAGCACTGGTTTCTGGAGATGGATGCAAAGGGTGGCTTATCTAAAATACTCTAATGGCTTGTTAATGCCCATCACCACATGCACGTATTTCTGTAAGTATGCTATTAAATGCAAGAAATTACCATAGAAGTCAATCAAGCATCCAGCTGCCACTTTTAAATGTCTGTGCCTGCAACTGACCATTACTTGTTTCTACACTTCGTTTGGGGCTGGTGTTCTGCCTTTAAACTTTTATCTGTTCTGGGAGTTTCCAGCTCATTTGCAGAAAATACACTCTGATAGGCAATGGAATGAGAAAATTGTCTTCTCTTAAATTAAGCAAAAAATAAATGAAATAAAAAAATCTCCAGACTGACCCCTGAACTAGAGAGACAGAAGCAATTGGTTTTGCTCAGTACTGCGCACGTGCCAAACTAGACGTTTGCACAATAAATGCTCCCAGGAAATGCTTAGCTATGGATTTACATAATACACCAGAATGGCTCCAAAAGAAGCAAATAATACAAATCTTGCAAACCACCTGAATACACATTTTCAAGACAAGTCTTAGCACAGACTCAGAAACCTTAATGAGAGACTGCTTAAACTAACATTTAAATAAAAAAAGTTTAAAAGAAAAAGACTGAACCACATTTTGGAAAATGCAGCAAGTACTCCTGGCAAGAAGAAGCTTTTAATGTGACAAGATGCCCTCAGTGATCAGGCAGCCGAAATTATCATGAATTATCCAGCGTTTGCTGCCTTTACACCCCAGAGGTACCCAGAGCCTGCAGTACTTTATGCTCTTCTAGACTACTGGCATTATACAAATAAAATGTAAGACTGTTGCTATGTGCAAGCTCCAAACACCCACAGACCAGGCAGGCATCACACTTGAACATCGAAATGAGCTTTTTAGTTACACTCAAAGATTGCTTTGTGGAGCACCTTGTTTCTGAGCCCATGAGAAATGAAACCCTTGACTTGATCTGGTGTAGCACTCAGGATTAACCTCAAATTTTTGTTAGAGTCCACTACGGCAGTGGCCAGGAGATAGTCACACTGGACATTCCCCTCCACAGCTTCAGTCCCTGAAGCTAAGAGGGGCATGAGGGGAATGAAAGTTTCAAAGGTTCCTGGGGGTTACTGGCATGCCCACAGTGCAAGCAGAGGGACAGTTCCTGCTGGTGTTTGGGACAGGGCTGCAGGATGAGCTGGAGGGAACTGACCCATTTGCTCAGTGGGATGTGATGAAGAGCATGCCGGGGACGACGCCACGCCCAAATGGAGTACAGGGAAAGGCTTGTCAGCTCCAGCAGCACCTCGTACAGCCAGGCACAGGCAGCCACGGCAGGGTGTGAGGAGCAGTTAATGATCTTTATTGAAGCTAATGACGGTCCTTAGGGAGCTACGGCGCCTAGGCTGGGAAAATGAGCAGCAGCAAGTTATCAGACAGCATTTACTCAAGAGTTCCAAAAAGCCCAAGAATGAAATAAGGAATTCATAACATAGCTCTGTAGCTCCCTTAAAACAGCCTTGTTGCCCAAAGCAAATGTCACATTGATTCTTTAAATCCAATTCATGCAGTGACTATGGCTGGCCATAAAATTTGAAGATGACCACAGCTAGTTAAAGACTGCTCTGCTTTACCTCTTCCTCCACCTGGGTTCATCAAGGAGCGACAAGGACAGGGAATGCCCAGCTCAAGGAGCATGCTGGCACAGCCAGGTGTTGCAGGCACTTACAAGTATTTTCATCCCAGGAGACTGGCTGGTAAGCAGGTGTCTTTAAGGCCTAAGCCCAGCAGGAATGTTCCTGCTTGTACCATGTACCTAATGACTGCTGCCATCCTCAAAAACAGGATGCTGACTGCTTGCAGCAACTTAGTGCTGATGAATTCAGACCTTCCCAAGGATGTCCCACTGCACCAGCCATGTGGAAGCGACCTAAGGCTGCTGGGTCTCCAGAGGGACCACTCCCCTGAAGGCTCTTGCTCCTCACTTTTATCCTGTGCAGCTGCAATTAGAGAAACCCTTGGGGCTCTGCTTGCCTGAAGGGAAGGCCTCTCACCTCTGCAGGTGCAGCTACTCCCAGACAGGGAGCAGCGCAGCACCACAGCCCCTAAGCATCACCAACCTCCCCAGCCACCTGGGCCCAGCTGGGGGGATGCCCTCCAGCTCTTGGGAAGGGCATCCCAGCTGTCAGCAGAGCTGCTTCAGGGCCTCTTTCCTTGCCCACTGCAGGTGGGTGTTGCACTAAGGAGCAGGGGCTGTGTTTTGGGTGGCTTGGGAGATGCACTGGCACCAAAGTCACAACTAAGCTGTGTCCTGCATGGCCCAATATGAATGGGTTTGCTAATGCTAGCCTTTAGTTAATCAAACTGTTTTTTGGAAGAAAACCCGAACCACAAACCCACATTATTTTAAATGTAACCCAAGTGGATTAGGCAATTCCCTGCAGGTCCCAGCAGTTTGGAGAGGCACTTTAAGCAATGCTTCAGTACTTCATTTACTGAAAAGATGGAAAGCATGAAAAGCCTTCCAGAGAAAGTACTTGGAAAGGGCACCAGGAGGCTGATTTTGAGGTCCATAGTGACAGTCTATCACAAATTTCCAGTATGAGCTTGGACAAGTCCCCCAGCCAGCCCATCCCCCCTTGGCAGTGGGGTATGAGGGTACAGGCTCACTGTTATTTCCCAGGGCTGTGTTGAGGTAAATGCAGTCAAGCATTTGTGCAGCATTCGGCGTGTGGTGAGGGACAGCATATACAAACTGAGGCAGAGAAAACCTAAACATTAGACTCTCAAGGCTTTGACTGCCGGAGTCAACATCATCACTGCTCTCCGTCATCATCCAAAATTTCCATTGACGTCAGTGGATGTTCTAGGTGTGAAAGGCCTGTAGACTCTGAAACTGTGCAGCAATTGCTTGTGGATATCTTAAGCTTGGCCTGATGTGATTTATATCCAGCTTGTCCTCTTCAGCTGTGACCTGAACTGCATAGTACTTCTTGGAATAGTCAGAATGAAACTTTTAGGAGAAACTGTCCAGCTGGCCTCCTGTAAATTGGATTTTTGTAGTGGTTGGCACAGGCAGACCAAAAAAGTATGCAAGAATAAAATGCTTTTCTAGTAGTTGCTGTCTTGGCTTCTGTGCTCTGCTGGTATAGAAGCAGGGAGCCGATAGGAGGGGGAGCAGTGCTGCTGTGTCTTGGGACAAGGAACAAGAGGCAAAACAAGGAGGAGAGAAGTATCTCAGTGATAAAATTGGCTATGCAAACACCTTGAGACAGCTGTTACTGAAACACATATATATACCCTCACATACATATTTAATTTGCACCTTTATGCCTGTGGGTTGTCAGAGAGCCTTTGTGTGGAGATATGGCTCCAGGTGGGCAAAGCCCTGTTAGCCCTTGCTGCTGGCACTGCCGGCCTTGGGCCAAGGGCATAAACTAATCAACTTCATAGCCTAAGTACTGATTGTTCAGTGCCATGACGAGATACTGGGGATAGCTGGGAACAGGAAGGCATGTGAGTCAGGAGATACCAAAAGACACACCATTAACTTGGCAGCTAGTCTATGAAAAGAAAGAAAGTTATACAAAACTGAAAGCTGAGAGTTTGCTGACATAACAGAGTCGCTGACATTTACAATGCACAAATTGCCCCTAGATGCATTAAATAAACGGGATATAGAAAGGAAATAATCTTTTCTAAATACTTGTATTTGTGGTAATTTTTAGAGTACCTCCTCTCAAGAACAGGTGAATCTTTTCTGTTTGAAGTTTGTTTGCCTTTTTAGTTGCACTGCTGAGGTCCATTTAACACAAAACCAGAGCACTCTCTGCCCTGTACTCCCTTACTTTCTGTTTTTCAGCAAAGGCATCCCAATCCTGCACACAGCAGCACAGCAAGGAGGGGACCATGAAAGTGGAGTGAGGAGGTCTCAAAACTCTGTGATGGCATCTATACCCTCATTCCAGAGCCTGATTGAACAGCACCCTTCAGAGCACAGCAATCTTTGAAAAGCAGCCTGTGAAAGATTGAGAAATTCAGCAGTCACATGAGGTGAACAAGTACAGCTGATGAGTTTGGTGCCAAAAGAAGGGGGTGTTAGGAAATACGATGTCCATCACTTCTGCGATTGAGATTTCTAAGCAGCTTTACTTGTTTTGACCTTTCTGCCAATAGGCTAATCCTTCAGAAAACACTGATGTTGCTAGTTGCATTAAATTTGTGTAACACCTTAGTATAAATGGTAAACACAGAGCAATATGTAACAGAAATTGAATGGCTTTCATCTCTGCTACTGGAACATTAAGGTCTCTCAAGTGGCATACAATAAGTGAGAATGGCTTGAAATCAATTACCTGCTGTCCAAGAGAAACATTTTCCGCTCCCCATAGAAGCACTTTGTTGTTTGAACAGTAAACATGCAAATTAAAAAATACTGACACCTACTGCATTTTTAAAGGAGCGGATAGTGCAGAAATGGAGCCATAGTACCTGAAGCGCCAAGAGAATGTACTTGTGAAGGATTAGGCAGATATAACTCCAGTGAAGAGCTGTAGGAACTTGTGTGGTTTGGATTTTTGAGGGTAACATCTCCTCTACAACGTTGTTCTACAAATGTTGGTTGAGAAGTTGTGCATGTTTATTTTTATTCAATTTGCAGTGAAACAAAATGCCCATTCACTGAATCAGAAGCTTCTGAAGAAGGGTACAGGTTAACAAAAAACCATAAAAATACTGAAATAAGTTTTGAAATTTTTTTGTTTGAACAATTTAAGTGAAATTTGTCTTTTTAATTCCCAATGAATACCAACTAAATCCATAGTGGAAAATAACAGAAGTGGTCAAAATCAGCAGAAAATAATAATAAAAATATAGGCCAGATTGTATTGTACTTGAAAGATGTTTTTTTTTTCATTTCCCACCTGTGTATGCTCTTGGATTTTGCCTGTCATCCATTTGGAACAAGATTTCTTCTAAAATTTCAAAATGCATCCTAGAAAGCAAAGTCTATTAATTACCCTTTGTACTATCCCTTAACAACTCTTCTAGGTGACTGCATGAAAGGCAGTGCTGACCCAAGCTTCACAGCCAAGAAAGCACTTTCTTGAGGAGAGGGAGGGGAATTTTTCCCTCCATAGCCTTACAATATAGTTTATAGTTATCTTCATAAATAAGACCTGTAGGAGGAAATATTAAAAAGAAATAAGAAAGCTGATCATGCACATGCCAGTTCAGGAGCCTTGTCTCTAAGGAATTTTCTCCTCCCTACTTTTCAGAGTTATAAAGGAATCTGCAAAATTACATGCAGTATCATATGAGGATCCTACATAAAAGCAAAATCTTCTCTGAAGACTCTTCTCAAGACACAAGTGTATAGAGCATCAACTTCATTTTCTTTCTGAGCATGAGAGGCAGGTCTACAGGATAAATACAAGACACAGTTGTCATTCAGTTCTTCTTGCACTCTGAGGGGTCGACATCTTCATAGTTCTTTCAAGCTCTTTTTATGCTTATGGATTGAAGGGCCACTCATTGTTACATGGTTCAGAACCTGAATCTCAGTGTCATGATCCATAAATCTGCAGGCTGTGATCTTTTCCCCTTTAAACACTCTAAAGAAGTGAGCAGAATACTGAGTTTTTTGATAGATCCTCCCTTCAGAGAGGAAGCTGAGTTTCCGCAGAGCAGTTCTAGGAACATGATTTGTGCCTGCTTTTGCAGCTCAGAAAATTTCCAGCTCCTTCCATCAGTTCCTTGCAACTCCCCAGACATCCCACGTGAAAAGCCCTTGATGTTTCAGAATTGTGGAAGTAGATAACCCTTGCCTCTCCTCCTCTGCTCAAGCCAGCAGCCTCCAATTCCAAAGAAACTACAACCGGTTCTCTCCTTGAGAGATGTGTCATTTGCATGGGAGAAAGGGCTGGCTACCTGTGGGCTGGGAAACCACAGGGTGGAAAAGGTATCTCCAGAGGTCTGCCATTAGCATCCACATGCCCATCTGCATCTTCTCCAGCATGTGGCCACTGACACAGGAGAACTACGAAGCACTCCACAGACAGCGATGGATGCAGATATCCTCCAGCAGTGTCAGGAATGGCAAACTCCATCAGAGCCTTGCCTGATGATGCTGGTGTGAACTTGGGGTCCAGAAACAGGAGAAATAGCAAACAAATATCACAGATTCAAAGAGCTGCAATGCCCCTGTTATGCATATTGGTGCACTGGTCAGATCAGGTCTTTAAAACGGGTGTCAGCTGCCATGGCTATTAAGTCTTATGCTCATTTGAATTCCAGAATGGTGTAGCTTTATTTACCTCCCTGGTTCCTACTGGAAGTGTGGAGCGGCACACATGTGGGTCACCCTTGTGCCTCCAGTGTTGGCTATTAGAGCAGCCACATTTGGTGCTGACTTTTCTTCCAGCTGCTGTCAATGTCCCACTCTGGACTTTTCAGCCAACATCCTCCTTAGACAGAAATAGGAACATAAATACCTAATGGGGTTATTAGCCTTCAATTGCTTCATTCAGAATGGAGTAAAGTAAGTGTGATATTAAAAAGAACAGAAAAGAAATATAAGAAAAGAGAGAGACCAGATAGAAATCGATTCATTCTACAAGTAAGCAAAAGGATTATGGTACTGAAGTGATTACACTGCTTAGAGGTTATAAGAAATGAGATCTCTTTGAAGTCCCCGGAAAGACCAGAAATGAGAACCGTGGTGCGGGATACTTAAGGTGGTTTCAGATTTGCCACATTTAAAAACAGGCTTGAAGTTGAGACAGTGGATGTGACTAAAAATTGCTGCAAGCCATGAGAGTCCCTCTGAACAGGATGCTAACTATTATTATTTATGTGTTTGGATGGAATACACAGCTGTTCTTCAGAGACCAGGCGGAAATTTGTTTTGAATCTGAAGCCTTCCACAGATACGATGCTTCAGAGTGCTCATCTGTGTGTTTTAAAATGTTATATTATTTATATGAAATATTTTATGTTTTTAAGGTTTTCCGCCTATATGATAAGAGGTGATGAAGTGCCAAAAGGCTTTGGCCAGAGTCTGGTGCCACAGCCGTAGGAAAATACAAAGCAGTTGCATCTTGTCATTGCTGTGCATGTGTGGGGGGAATGTCAGTGTGGTTTGGATAAGGCTGTTAGAGCACACACTGCTCTCCTTCCTAGTGACATTTTTTATGTACTTGTTCTTTTTCTTTTATATTTTTATTGCCTACTAAACGGTTTCTTTTGGCTCTGCTTTGTGTGAACCTCAGTGCAAAGAAAACAGTTCTGTTCAGAACAGCACTTTGCAAACTGCCCTGAGGAGGAGCGAGCTGGTGCCTCGATAGCATATAATGCACCATCCTGATCTTGGCTGTGAATCCACAAACTAGGATTTCAACACAGTCATTGCTGAATCCACCAATTCACTTTGTGAAAGGCTGACAAACAGAAAGGAGCCTTTATTTGTAATGGTAATAACATAGGGACTTTTCGGCACAAGATGCAGAACTCCTGAGTTAATGACTTGGAAAACCCATCTGCTGGTCCAAATGCCATACATGTCTTTTTGGGAACAAAATTTTTGAGAGACTAATGCAGCATAAACCATCCCTTCCTTCTCTGCCCATTCTGTGTCAGTGCGGCATTCACTCAGAGGTGCCTGTGAAGAGATGGACCTGGACCACACAGGAATTGCCAGCCTGGGTCCAGCCAAACCCTGTCCTATCTCTGGCAGCTGCTGACAGTGGAGGCACCAGGGACATGGCACACATGAAGAAACCCATCTCCCGGGACAAGCTGCCACTTTCTTGTCTTTCTCTTCCTGCTCTCCTGCTTAACCCACCTTGGATGCATTAGCCATATACCTTCACTCAGCCTGTAACAAAAGTGTAGCTCCCAGCAGTTCAGGAGCAGTGAAAATTAATTAAAATTTCATTAATTAAAGCACTCTGAAGCACTTAGGTGTAAGTGCAGAGCCAAAGTACTTCTCTATTGCCTTTATGAATCAATGTCGTAAGCTCCTGATTATCTGCACAGCTCAGCTTGGACTTTGCCACCCTCTAGGAATGTATTGTGTGTGCTTGGTCTGACGAGTTTGGGACTTCCTTTTGTGACAAGAAACCATCCATACTGCATGTTGTGATGGTGCAGGGTGATTGGGATTCACTAAGACTACATCTCTGGAGAGAAAACAGTATCATTACCTTCTGGGAATTAGCACAGCAGATAGAGGAAGAATACAGATTATTCAGGGTGAAGGTACGCTGTCTAGCGAGAGCTCCCGGAAAACTTGGAAAGAGAGCCCTTGCTTTCAAGTGGCAAAGACTGCTGACCAGTGAATGAATGAACTCGAGGTGCTGGCCTGACATGGTATCTGGATTTGTCTCAGAAATGTTACTATGACATTTGAAAGCGTCAAATGAAAACGACAACTTTTAACACGGATTTCCCTTAATCAGAATAGATCATGCATTTCATGCTGGACATGTTCTGGCTGTTATCTGCTTCTGTGCTATTACATCTAGATGTGCCTCTGGTAGTGGCTTTAATAAAATGTCTGGAATAGAGCCTCTTAAAGAGTTTTCTTAGATTTAGATGCTCAGATACCATGGGAGTGACTGTAGCACAGATGAATGTCCTTTTAGGAGAGATTTCTAAAATAAAACATAAGAATATTAGGGAAGACCCCCTGTACTACAACCTGATTTAAAGTCACAGAAGTAGTTTCTGTTCTTTGACTGTTTATGACTGGAGGAGTAAGGTTCCTTCTAATCTACACCAGTGAGGCGTGCAGCGTATCTGTCCTTACAGCGCTCACTTTCAGCTAAAATGAAATAGCTTTGTGACACATAGCTGCGGTTTATGGCATCTTCCTGGATTTCATGGGTAGAGGGAGTAACAGGGAATGTCGGACTGTGATTTTCTGAGCGAGACTGTAAGGGCTGTGCAATGAGCCTCCCGCCTGCTTGGTGGTTCTGAAAGCCGAGCAGCAGTGAGGAGAGCCAAGTATTTGCCAGATACGAAATTACCGGGCTCATTTGTCTTCCACATTCTACTCTTGTGACATGCTTATTCCTTCCTTCATTTTGGAAAATGACCTTGTGATCCTTGCTTCCAGCATCACACTATTTCCAGAGCAGCTGCACAGAGAGCAGTGAAAAATCTGCTCCCTGCTATTACAGAGTAAAAGCATTATGAGGGGAGGAAGCACAGGGTGTCCTTGCAGCAGGAGCCAGCTCCTGCTGAAACCTTGCAGCTTGCCACCTAGGAGAGAAGTGGACCTTATCTAGCCATGACTGATGCCTGCCCTGTGGTTGTGCCTGCTCTGTCTTCATTTTAATAACACATTTTTAAGGCCCGTGACAGACTATAATTGTAAAATGGCTTTTCTGGCCCTCTCCCAGATCTGTGGCTCCAGAGGCCAACATCAGAACGTGCTACATAATTTGGATCAGATACCCTTTGGTTGCAGTTATGGCTAGTGCAATTGCAGCCACGTACAGTGGATTCCCTGGGAAATGAAAATGGTTGGGTTTCTAGCAGAAAGCATGCGAGGAGGAGGCACAGTGCTGTTCTGAGAGTGGTTAAAAGCAGAGGAGACAAGCATAGCTGGCCTGTTTCAGTGTGCCTGTGAATCCTTACACATGCATAGCAGGGGGGTGTTGAAAAATTTAACAGAACTACTGCTGGGGATTTATCACAGCCTACATACTCTGTAAGCACTTACCTCAGTTTAAGTTCAGACATAGATTAATTTAACCAAATAACTTTATCTGGAAAAGCATGTTTACATCTTTCTAAGACTCTCAAATTTCTTTCAACCTTGTACTTCATAAACTGCTTTTGGTTAAGCCAGCCCAGCCAGGCTGAGCTCAGTGCTGCAAGCTTTCTGGGGGAGCTTCGCAGTGAGACTCGTCATCTGCCTGCTTCTCACATAGGGCTTCCTCTTTCACTGTCATCAGTAAGATCTGGACACCTTATGTCATATTGTGACTTGAACTGGGGGAGATTGAGGCGTTATGTTGGCAGAAAGCAAATCTCAGGCAGAGGAGGAACTGGGCCTTTTGAAAGTCCTGAGGGTATTTGCATCTACAAGGATGCCTGTAATTATCTGCCTTCCTGTTCACCTGCCAGGTTCTGCTACTGCATCACGTTGTGTTACTTAGGTTCATGGTGAGATCCATGAAGAGGTGAGAAAAGCATGTCCCCGATGTCCTCAACCTTCTGTCCAGCCTTAGAGTCAAAGAATCACAGAATCACTAAGGTCAAAAAAGGCTTCTAAGATTACCAAGTCCAACCATCAACTTAGCACCATCGCCATGTTCACAACTAAACCATGTCCTCAAGTGCCACAGCCACACATTTTTTGAATATTTCCAGGGATGGTGACTCCACTACTTTTATGGGCAACCTCTTCCAATGTTTGACAACCATTTTCATGAAGAAATTTTTCTTAATACCTGTTCTAAACCCCCTCTGGCACAACTGGAGGCCATTTAATTTCCTTCTGTCTCTTGTTACCTGGGAGAAGAGACTGACATCGCCTCACTACAACCTTTCAGGTAACTGTAGAGAACAATAAGGTCCCCCCCGAACCTCCTTTTCTCCAGGCTAAACAACCCCAGCTCCCTCAGCTGCTCCTTATAAGACTTGTGCTCCAGGCTCTTCCCTGGCTTCACTGCCCCTCTTTGGACATGGCCTTCCCTTGGCAAGTACTGTGGGACCAAAGCCCCTCCACAGGGTGCCAAACAGCAGCTGAAGAAGTCAGCACTCACCCGTTAATGAAAAATGGCAGGGTTTAGCAGATATGTGCCTCAACCTTGATGGCAGACTCTGTGGCACAGGTGCTGTGTTTGTTTCCCTGCTGAAAAAGCACCAAGCACAAGCTGATCCAGATCAGGATTTGCTGGATGCTAATGTCATGCAAATACTAAGCAATAGAGACACTTGCATGGCTGTGTGAGCTAGGAAAAGGAGACACGGGCTTAGATAATGGAGATTTGATAGCATGTCACTAGGAGAGGAAAGGAATTAGATGTCAATAAATAGAGAACAAAAATACATGAATGAACTGTTCAGCAACGAAGATGCGTATGGGTTTGAGTTGAGCGATAGAGCCCTGAGCCCTGAGCCTGGGAGAAGAAGTAAGATATCAAAGATTAAGGCTAAGTCTCCTTATTGCTCTTGGCATCTGAAGAACATGTAAGATGATGGATGCGTTAATTAGCTCACTGCATCTCAGGAGCTGAAATAGTTGGTAGGTGGGCTGAGCCATAAACTAAAATAATCCCAGCATGTGAGAGAGGATGAGCAGGCAACTTCAAGACTATATGGGAGATAGAAGTGAACAATGTCAACTGTCCAACAAGAAAACATGGAATAGTATCTTCAAAATACATAGTAAAAGACTAATCTGTCAATAATACATGCTCTTTGATAGGAATTTTATTGCTATGCTTGTTCAGTAAAAATATATTTAGCCTTTTCTCTTCATTGTTAATAGTGTATGTAACAAGGATGAATATACCAAGTTTACAGTATGTGGTCAGTGCATTCTTAGAAAGGAGTTTTCACTAATTATAGAGTACAATTTGCGAAATAACAAATAAACTATTATTTCAGTAACTCCCCATACCCATTTTTACTCATGTTCACTGCCAAAATGGGATAATTGTGTTTTATGTGAGGCTGATATTGAAACTTAGAGCATTCCCAGAGATCTTTGACAACTGAGGTTTACATGTGTTAGGAAATGGCTCACAATCACATTTAATGTATGCATAAATCATCCTAAAAAGTAAAACAACAGACAAAAAAGATTCGGTGTTGGTGAGATTGATTAAATTTCTCATCAAGATAACACAAAAAGAATTTGACAAATAATCCACAGACAGCACAAATGAGCAAACTGCAAGAAATGACTGGATTACTCCAGTCATTTAAATCCATAAAACCTTCACACTGAAATCCTGGGAGGGTCACACCAAATTAAAAACATCAATTCATATTCAGGTACTAATGCACTGACTTTTCCAGTGGGCTGAAGATTGTCACTACCCACAGACTTCAAAAGGAATTATGGGTGATCAATTTGGATCTTAAAATAGATGTAGGAAGGTTAAGTACAGTGTCTCTCACACAGGGCATCAGCCATGGTGGGATTCCAGTCCAGGAGAGAGTCAAAAAACTTTTCTGAAGGGGAGTTTTCCCTTTTGGAAGGTTTGTAGGGAGGTGAGTGCTGGGGATGCCTTGTCCTCTTCCTGGGGCTTCAGCTCTGTCTGTAGGCAGGGAGGAAGGGACTTTGGGAGCAGCACCAGGCAGCGCTTTGCAGACAGATGCTTGAGAATAAGCAGCCTTCTTCCTGCTGCGAGAAGGCAGATGTCAGCTCCCTCAGCAAACAAACTCAGACCTGATCCTGGAGACCGTGCTTTTCTATCCAGACCCTCAGGGTAAGATACTTGTTGCACAAGGGAATTTTTCCACCCCAGTCAAGATCATGACCCCACATCGATCCTAGAGCTAGAAAGTAAAAAATATGTGGCTTCGCTTTCCTTTCAACACTTCACAATTTACAGAAGAGCTCCTGATCTACAGGATGTTCTGCGAAGCCTGTCAAAAGTAAAACAGCCTGTTAAGCCCCTGGGGAATCCCTGTTCTTGCAGGATAAAGGGGCTCAGCAAGTAGCTGACATCAAATGGTGCCTGTATACACACATAGATGCACATGCACACATATGTACACAACCGCAAGGAGACACTTCCAACAGCTTTTACTACTGGTTCACCACTCCTTCCAATTGAATCATTACAGATCCACCACAGCCTTCAGTAAGAATAGAGAATCCAGCAGCAGAACCTCAAAAATGCTACCCAAAATATCCTGACACCTCACTAAATCTCAGCAACAGAGTCATTCAGAGTCACAGTGCTCTGTGATATCCTCATCTGTCATTCCCTTTCCCCCTTCCCTCCAAGGTACCTAACACAAAATCTGTCTCATTTTACTGTAAATGTGCACAAGGGAATCTGCTAAATTTGGCTCTATCAATACTGCACCTACACAACTAGAATAGAGAGCTTCAGTGTTTGAACTCAGCCCTTTCTCAAAACTTAATGTGCTGTGATGAAACTGAGAGAAAGGGAGGTTACTCAATAAACTGAAGCCCTTGAGAGACAGAAAAAGGTACTGAACAGTAGTTCATATTGTTACTAATTTTAGTGGAGGGTCTGACTTTCTTTACAGATTGTTTCCCAGGAAGAGTGACAAGAGCAGCAATGTGGTTTCAGCTATCTGTTCAGAAACCTTGCAGAGGCAATGCCTGTTTTGCTACCCTATTTTCTTCTGGAACCCTAGAAATGAGGGTGCTGCTCCTCTGGCAGGCCCCTGCTACCACAGGGAAGGGATCTGAAGCACCTCACCAAGGCGGGTGGGCAAAGCATTCTGAGATGCGCAGGGCTTTAAGTGGCTGGGGACACCAGCTTTGTTATCTCCTGGGGTTGCTGGCTGCTTTCCCAGTGCTGGAGAGCTGGTCAGCTTTGCCATGGCCATGTTGGGGCTACCCAGGAGGTATAGCCTGCTGAAATCTCACTACAACATCAAGGATTTATGAGCTGAAGAGCTGCATAGTTAGCTGGCCACTGGGGAGACAGGTGGCTATTTTGTTGAAGGGATCCCACAGCTGGAATGACAGTTCCTGTTCATGCAGAAAGACCAGTGGCATGCAGTGGCAAAAAGCAGGTGAACCTGGCATTTAGCTGGAGACACTTTCCATCTCATTGTAAATCATCTGCTCTTGTTCACTGTGTAGTGTTGGGCTGGAATGAATAGCTCTAGACACTCTGTGTGAGCAGGGGAGAGGCATGAGATGTGTTGTGAAGACTGTAACACAGCTACGGGGAATCACTCAGGCACACTGAGGACTATGGGGACATCAGCATGATTTGTACCAAGTCTAATGGAAAAATCAACTAATTCATTCTCGGAGAAGTGTAAGATAACAAAGTTGCATTAACAAATCTTGTCTGGTCAGTGCTATTTACATCTTTAATTGCCAGAAAAGGGGAGAGCATCAGAACGTGGAGGTGGCTATAAACCGAGTCCCTGTGGAGGAGGGATTGACCAGGTAAGCATGCACTAAAACCAGGACATGTCTTTCAGCTGTCTGCATTTTGTCAAGCAGAGAGGGACTGTGTTCAAAGGCTTGGGTGAGCTGAGTATGTGCTAAGGAGCTTATTTGCTGGAGTGGGTTAGATCAGCCACGATAAGCCGAATTAAGATGGCTTGCATCTTGCTGCTGCCAGTGCCACTGCATCTTTGGCCTGTCTGTGTTTGTGGGGATGCATCTGCTTAGGCCTTACCTCTGGCAGAGAAGAGAGACTCCTTAGGAGGGAGAAATGTCTGCTGGAAGCCACACATAGATGTTCATGGCTGTTTGCAGGATGGGGCAGGTGTCTTAGCCTTTTTGTGGCTCTAACCCGTTGACAAGCTTTGCTCCTCAGGAAGGAGTGCCATTCAGCATCACTGAAAATCAGCATCAGCACTCCTAAATCTTAGTAATTAGTCAAATTAATTATTAAAGATAGAGAAAATAACACTAGCAAGGAATCAGCAGGGTTTTCTGATTATTCTCCTTCCATTTGGTTCATAAGTGTTGCTGGGGAGCTGGATACCAGTTTCAGGTAACTTACACTAGTCCAGATTCTTATCTTCACCCACCCTAGAGCTGTGCCAATGTGAGATATTTTTGGTTTGAAAAGAGTGTAAATGAACTGAGAGTTTGGCTCACGGGTGAGGATTGGATAACATGATGACAGAAGGGCTTTATAAACATTTATTATTCAAAATCTCTTCTGCAAATGTGAACACGCCTAGGCAATTATCTTGCTTTAGCTGCAGATGGGCAATTTTGATGCAATTATTATGCACCTTCAGTACTACAAAGCTTCCAGTGCCATTCCTTTTGAAAATGTCTGAATTAAACAGAATGACAAAACTAATGAACTATTGCATCTTTTTCCTGTCAGCTGCACAACGTCTAGTAGATGCCATCAGCATGCTTCATGTGGAGGAGCTGCGTGGTCATGGCTGTTAGCCCAAAGGCACACAAACACCGAGCTTTTTGCTGAAGACAAACCCATCTGTAGCCTTCAGTAGCTGAGTTACTTGAGGAAGGATAATTTATTGTTGCACAGTCAGATGGTCCATAAATTGCAATAAGATGCAACATGAGATGGATACCAAGACTTTGTCATCTCTCTCTCAAATATCCTTAATGAGATGTTTCTACATGTCCCCAAAACCTGTGGTTATTTACTGTTCTGAGCTAGACAAAAGCTTTTTGAGACTCCAGATACCAGCAGCGTAATAGTGGAAAGTGTCTGAAGCCACATTGACAAAAAGAACAGTTTGTTTTTAGCACAACTGCTATGGAGGAAACACACTTGTCTCCAGTTTCTCGAAACCACTTGTCTCTGGTTTCTTGCAGCAAACACATCCAGGAAGCCAGCTGTTTTCTGTTTTGTTTTGTTTTAATCCTTAAAACAAAGCAAAGCTCAAGAAATACAAAGCAGCAGACAAGTTAGTTTGTAACTTGCCAGCCAAAAGTAAAGTCCACAATTAACTATACATATAAGTGGCACGATTTTCAAGAGGAATTTCCTCATTATGACTCCTGTTCACCTGAAAGTAAAGCCAATTCACTGGCCACTTTTGAAAAGACTGCAAGAAGATATCTTTAGCTGTTTGGCAAATTTTATTTGTACATTCATTCTCGTTAAGAAACAAATCAGTTAACACATGAAATAACTCTTGGTGGTATGACTGTATCTTCCCTAGGTGGTTCCAAGTGACTTACCTGGACCTCTATAACTTGGATGACTGCTGAGCCAAACCAAGCCCTGGTATTTCCCATGCTAAGAGCCTGTAGCCAGCCACACGACTCTACATATGAGTGATACTACAAGAAGCACGGTGTCCACTGAAATCACACAGGATTTACTGGTCCAGCTTAGCTCATAGAGGAGCTGTAGGTACTATCACTCACGCAAATGTTATGTTTCAGCAGAGCTCAGGCACCCTGCTTCCACAACATACCACACCTGGCTCACCATCTCCGATTCCCAAGCATGCAGCAACCACTCTTTGAGGCTCTAGTTTTTCAGGCTCCTGACAGCTCACTAGCACAGTGAGAAAAACCACCTTCCTTGTTTCAAATACCTTCCTTATTCTGCTTGATGTCACTTAGCTCTTTCCTCACCTTCCTCAATCCATGGTTTAGCTGATCTTTATCATACTCCCATGCAGTTATCCGTCTTACATGATCCAGAGTACAACTCTACTAAAAAATCCATGTGGAACTTGGTAAGGCAGAAAATTATGGCATAGGAACTACTGAAATTACAGAAGAACATGATTTTGTAAATTGTCTGAAAACTCTGTGAAATCAGTAGAGCTCTTTTTAAAATGCAGTAAGATTTTCAGAGGGTTGGCCTTAATTGTTAAAAATCTTATGAGCAAGGGCAGGTCTGCATGCATGTTAACAGAAAGCAGCTGATCATGTGTCTGTATGTCACTGTATCCTCTTCTGGCACACTGTTTTTCAACACTAAGTTTTTCTATTTCAGTTCTCCAGAACCAAAAGTCACTTTTTAAAAGTAATGTGGAGGAGCAGGGTGAATTTCAGTCTGGTCAAAGCCTGAGTTCCCCTCTGCAAGATGAAATACATCTAAATAGTTATTAACTTGATATTTTTAATATACACTCAGCCAGACCCTTTCTGATAGAAATCAAGAAGAAATTAGTTGCTGTGAGGGTGGTGAGGCACTAAAACAGGTTGCCCAGAGAAGCTGTGATGCCTCATCCCAGGAAGTGTTCAAGGTCAGGTTGGATGGGGCTTTGAGCAATCTGGTCTAGTGGGAGGTGTCCCTGCCCATGGCGGGGGAGTTAGAACTGGATGATCTTTAAGATCCCTGCCATTCTATGATGAAATCAGCATTCTCTCATGGGGCTCGGTGGAGTTATTCCAGATAGGGTGAAGTGCTGCCTGTACCGATCACATTTAATATAGAGAACTTACTTAAATGCTGAAAACGCCAGGTGAAAATTTGTTTGATTATTAAAAATAAGTTAAGCCCTCATTTTAGTGGCTTAATACCATTTATTTTCAAATTTCAAGGTTAATAAAAAATAAATCAAATGCTCAGGGTTTGAATCAACATATCTTTGCCTGAGGACAGAAAAATATTTAAGGTGGCTCTGGCAAAAAGGGGCCTACAGAAGCAGAATGGGAAGCATTCACGGCAATACATTCTGCTATGTGTAATTTTGGGATATCCTAGAGACAGTGCAGTAAAAGATGCAACAAAGCACACCTAAATTTATTAACAGTTATGCCTCATTCAGTGTCTGCAGATCACTAATCATTAACAAAATCAAAAGGTAGATACGATGTGGCTCTGCACCAAGCACGCTGGACTAGAGCTGCCTCCCCAGATCCCCAGCTGCTAGAATTATGCCATGATTCTATGACCTGATGTTCAGGGTATCACTGTGAGATGGTCTAACAAGACCACCACTTGTTAGACAGAAAAAATATCAGACAGCATTACAGAGCTGTGGTTTCATTTTTCTTCCAGTCAGTCTTAAGAGGTACTGAAAGTAGAGGTGAAATTTTTGCTATTTTCTAGTGTCCTATTGAATAGGGGAGTTTTTCATATCAGAAAAATTGTCTTTCTGTACTTGGAAATCAATATGTACTCCAGCTGGAGGTATAATAAGACAGACTAGTAAAGAAAGTTGTAGTTCCTAGGCAGAAAAGGCAAGATACAATTTTCAGTTGGCCTGGCTGGCCTCTGTAATAGATACAGTGAAGAGAGTTAAGTTTAAAAAATGCACTATTTTGGTGAAGCAAAACATTTTTTTTAATGCAATGCAAGGGCAAATGCCACATGATGTAGAGGAAAAAGACACAGAGTCCTCCTCTAGCAAACGGACCTGGATTAATACCATCCAAGGTGCCTCGTCTCAGCAGTGTACTACATGAAGGTTAATAATATGTCACCAAAGGGGCACTCATGCCTTGTGAAGGGACTTGAGATCCCTAAGGCTTAAGAGCTGTGAATGCTGACAGAGATGGGGGATGCCATCCTTCACGTAAGGCTTTCAGAGACCCACTCCCCCGTGGGCATCTGAATGTTTCACTCAGGCAGTGGAAGGTTTTTGAAGATATGAAGGGAACATTGCAGCAGTCTCTAACTGCTCGTGAAATGAGCAGCTTCAGCAAATGAGTAAACATCTCCCCAGCTCCAGAGAGAAGGGACACAATCTATAAATTAACCAACCACAAGCAACCAACACCAGCTCTAGGTGGGGAAGAGCTCAATGGGAGGTACGAGGAGCAGGTAATAGATGAGGCAGCCACAGGAGACTTAGTGTAGGCTTGCTTAGCCAAGTGACCCAAATGATATGGCAATGACCACTAAGCCATAAAGTAAACGAGGCTCTTTCCTTTAAACTCGCTGAGCTGTAGCCCTGACCCCAGCGACTGGCAAACAAACCAACAGGAGGGTTGTTTCTTTTCTACAGCCAGACTGAAGTGGTCTTCACTAATTGCCACTCAAAGCAGGTGCACAAGGTAACAAAACAGATATTGTTTACCTTCCCCATTTTTGGATCGGATTCTCTGGAAAAAAGCTACTATTTGGTAAGGTGTTTCAGCATTGGAAAACACAAAATGGTTGTACGTGAGTGTGTGAATACATATATGAACCTGTCTGCCTATCAGCTCACACCTTATGTCCCTCCAAAACCCCTTATGGCTGTTCACAGACAACATTATGTAGCTGCTCGACAGGGTTTTTCAGTTTATGATGCCCTGTTCATACACCTCTGTTGCTGCCAACCTTCACCTTTGGCTACTTGTCCCTTTTTACCTGTTATAGCTTTGTCTGACAGGCAAGGGTGGCCAGCTCCTGGACACCTGGACTGAACAGGATCCTCAGCCAGGTACGTGTGCATTTATATGAGGCTGCCTCTTCATACAAACACAAACAATCTTGGGAAATCTGGACACAGTCCATAACCACTAGGCAGCTGGACAAATAGGTTTTTTCCACTTCTGTAGTACTGCCAGCCTCCAACACTTCTCACTGTATCATCTGTCTTTATTGAGAGCTGTTAATTATAGCTACAAAGTCTGTTGCCATACATGCACTTTCCTTTTTTAAAGCAGCTTTAAAGGTAGATGCCATCAAGATACTTTGACACAGATATGGGCTGGAAAAAACAAAAGCAGAATTCCTTATCACTCCTTCCTGGGTTTTGTGGTTATTTTTGTTGCTGTTGTAAACATCATGGAGAATCTATCTAGGACAGTCCCCATTTAATGAGTTTGTGCACTGGGGCTCAAGGTACTTGGTGTGCTGACCAAGGTGAACAACATCCTGCAAGAAGGCCAGCTCTGAAACCTTCTTCCATGTTATGATGACTGGAAAAATAGCAAATCCATGCTCACCTCAGCTTTCTGCTTTTTTCTCTATGCAGTAAACATGATCACACACTCTCTTCCCAGACCTTTTTTTTCTTTGCCAGCCATAAAATGCAGCTACTTTTGTGTGTGCAGGTCATGCCTGGAGGCAGGAAAGGGAGGAGGTGACCCGAGGTCCCTTCAGCCTGGCTTTCTTTTGTCCCATGATCTCAGTGAGTGCAAAGAGGTCAGATCATCTCGAGTAGGACCAGCACAGGCGGATTTGCTCTTGAGGTCTCCTGAGAAAAGCCCTAGCAGTGTGGGAGCTTGGTAGCTTGCTTAACTAACCAGAGGCAGTGTTAATGAAATGCAGTCTAACTATTGACCAGAGAGAGATCATTCAGTGCTGCAAGACACATTTTTTTCCAAGCAAAAGCCATTACATAAATACATTATTTCATAGCACATGCCCTGTCTGCAGGTAACAAGACAATTACTTCTCTTTCTAGTCCTTGCCTCAAGCACTGTTACCTCATAGGAGGCAGATAATGTAATTATTTTGAAGCATCTGTTCAAGCCACAGCAAAGGAGATGAAAGTAATGGAACAAGATGACAAAATTACAGGACATTACTTAATTCAATCATCCTTGGAATGATTTTGCAAATCAGGGTCAAGATTAAAGAATGTAGGTTTCTCCTAATCAGGCAGTACCCAATTTTTATTCTCGATTAGCACTACAGAGAAGTCCAAAAGCCCAGAAGAGGTGATTCTCAACAGATGAAGGCTGTTCAGATTAAGGGAAAACTTTTCACAGGACATGAATTTTAAGCTCTTTTCAGAACATCACGGTCTGAAAAACAAATACAAACTCCAAGTGTAATCTATGAGGTTAAATTAGAAAGGACTGGTTTCCTAAAGGAGGACCCGTGACCATTTTCTCACACAAGCTACGACACGAGTTCTCAGAGACAGTGTTCTATCTGAATAGAAGGAATTAGCAAATAAGCCCAACAGAATTTTAAAAGAAATCTCTAAAAGGTATTTCCAGGAGGTTTAGAAAGGGAGGTAAACACATAAATGCCACCTTACGTCCCTGACCCTACCATGCAGGCTTACCATCGTGAGAGCTGCCTCCAGAGAAGTTAGGCATTTAGGTATTAATTTTGTGGCTTTCTGCCAGCCACTTTATATCAAGAGTCTGATGTAGGTACCATGCATTTGAGGGAGAGGAAAAACTGTCACCTTCACCATGGTCCAGGAGCAGATTTTTAAGCTTTTCAGTGGAAGACACTAAGAGGAGCAGTATCTCAATTCTAGTTAGGTGCCTAACTCTGGGATGGCAGAGGGCTCCCACTAGCAGCGAGTTTGACCACAGCCTTTCACCCTTTCCTGCTGCTTACCTTACATGCCTCATGTTTGCATTTCTGCTGTAGGTTTTGGTCTCCCTGTGAATTCTGTGGGGAAACCAGACCTTCAGCTCCAAGCTGGCAGTGCTGGAGTAGGCAGTGTGACACTGAGAAGCCAGCTGTGGCACATTTCCTCCCTAAATCAACCCCTGGTGCTGTCTCCAGAGGAGACTGATGTGAACAGGAGGCTACTCAAGAAAAACTCCGGAGCTGTTATTTTCTCAAGAACAGGCAGCCTGTAGAGCATATTTTTGACAGCTGGCTGAGAAATTTTTGTTTCAGGAGGCATAAGGACCAAGAGACTATGACATTAATCTTTAATCACCTAAGAAAGCAAGTCTCCCCAAAGAAGTGGCTGAAACGATGACTCAGGCGATCACCTGGCAATAGTGCAGCACAGCTGTATTATGTCAAGGCAGCAGTGAGAAGCCACCTCCAGAACCCCTGTGGGGTGACAGCACACCTATCCCACATCCCATGGGGAGACACTGTCCTTCTCAAAAGGCAAGAAATAACAGCTACTGCAGGTTTCATCAGGAAGTGGTAACTATTTGAGAAACAGAAGTTGACAACAGCATCACCCTGAGCTCTGTGGCTTGGGCTTCAGCTGAGCTAAGCCCAAATGAATGCTCCATGACCAAGCCTGATGCCCTACAGACAGCAGGTTGGATGTTGGACACATGCCCACCAGCACTGCCACTACCACTAACATCACACTGTTCCAGCAGAAGGCTTCACTACTACTGCTGCTTGCTAACTGTACAATCTGGCCTTGTCTTCAGCTAGAACCTCTGGCAGAAAAGTGCAAATTCACTGAAAAAGAGTCAGAGGAGCGATACAGTGGTCCGTCAATAACACAACACTGCCAGCAGCTGAGATACTCTGTGGGAGAGATAAAGATGACTACGAGTATCATAAACCTCTTGTACAATATCCACATCTTCTTTTAATTAATAGCTTTGATACCAAGCACAAAGGTGAGTCCTGACAGACAACTGTAGAGATCAAACTGATCTCTTGCTGTAGAGACCAAACTGATTTAATCTGGAGTTGCTCCTAACTGGTCTCTGTTGAACTTGGTTAAGAATCAGATGCTCTGTCTTTTAATTTCAACAGTTTATTTTGTTCCTTGGTTGTTTTTTTATTATTATTTTTATTTTCCCCAAGAAGCTAATGTGAACTTGAAACGTAAAGTGATTTTATTTTGAGGAACACAAAGTAAATACATATTATTTTAAGGATAATGTTCTGAATTAGACAAATAGAGTTTATAAACTGAAGTTTTTTGAAAGAAAACATGCTTCACTGGGTGACATTTGCTAAAAACACTTGCATTTGTCATGTCTTGATGCTTCCACAGCTTATTTATGACTCTCTTAATGCTGTCTGCTCTGGTGGCGAAGCTCCCATCTAAGTAGTAATATAAATCAGTAGGATGCCAAAAGTTAACCACACTGCAACATTTTGATGCTGTTGGGTAAGAGAGACTCACGAACACAAACCACTGAAAAATCAATAGTAAAACAGCATCCAGTCATGCCAAATGGCTCTGACCTTTTTTCCCCTCAGAGTTTCATCGTGGCCAGGGGTTTGGTTACCAGTGGGGTTCTCTGCCTGCTGCAGAAAAGGAGGGCAGTACGCACGGTGCCGTGAATTACACTTCCTATGAGTCAGGATCAAATTAATGGACTCAACTCCTTGTATTACTGGGGTGATGGCTAGTGTCTCATCTTCTCCATGGTAGCAGAAATACCTGTGAAACACATTTAGAAACTGGCCCACATTCTCCTGGACCTCAACTGAGGCTATGGCACTGAAACTTTGTGGCCCCTGAAGAACCAAATCTCGATTCTGAGCCCATAGGCATATAGGTCAGAAGTGGCTTTTGTGAAGTCAGTATGTTGGTAAATCAGAGTAAGTGAGATCTACTATGTTAGTCGTCTACCATTGTTGCGTCAGTATTTTGGTTCAAAGACATAACAATACTTTCGTGTTACTTGCAACTTTTTCTTTATTTTCAAAGAAAAATCTTCCGATTCTGAAAGATGAGTGACAGATAATTTGGGGGCAATATAGAGACAAAAATCTGAATCAGTGAAAAATAACATTCTAAAATGTTCATATGTGGTTGCAGATCAGTGCAGGGACTGCACTGTGATGATTTCTTCATTTGCCCAACACATCAGGTGCATTCAGTGTTTCAGAAGAGATTTAGTTCTAGCTTCTGTTGTGTTCTTTAGTCCTAAAGCTTTACGAAATAAAAATCAAGATCTAAATGATAAACTAATAAATAAATAAATAATCCTGCAAACCATTCTTGAAAGTCCATTCCCTTTCCTTCTCAAAAAAATCATTAGCTAAGACCATACCATCACAATAAACAAGCTTTCTGAGGTATTTTTCTAAAATGTGAACAAACCCCTCTATTATTCCTTCCAGTTGGAACAGAGGGCGAATCTTTATAAAAGGCGTGTTTCATTCTGCCTAGAGATACACAAAGCTAAGCAATATCTTGCAGAGATTTTAATTTATGTAGCCAGGGATTTTTAAGCCCTAGTGCTTTTAATTTATGTTACCTCATAAATTAATGATGTAGGTATGATGGAGGATAGCTCATCAGATTAAATGTGTCATTTCATAAAGCAGTTTGGAAGCAAAAAGTATTAAGTACTCTTAAATGATGCATTAGGTGCACAGATCATTACATGCGTTATTTCTGGACTGGACAATGGTTGAAATGAACAATAATTCAGTTACAGTAATTTTATTTTAAGCTAGTGAGCACTTGCACAAGAAGTAGGAGAGTGATGCTGACCCTGGCATGCTCTTTGGTGGCCTTCCAGAGCTCTCCGTATCACTCCCCTGCATGCAGTCCTGCGCCCACGACATCCTTGGTAGCAACCATGGGCAAAGTTCTCCCTGAGCAGCCTACACCTGGGCACAATCCTGGCAGCATTTGATGGAGCTGCACAAGGGACATAGAACAGCTGGAAGTGAATGTATGAGTTCTGGTTTGCTATGAAGAGTGACTCTCTCCCATGGTGTGGACACACTGATAGTCTACTTCAGTTTAAACAGCAAGTTCCTTACCGTGCAATATGGTTCAGTCATAAATCCTTAACGCTTCACATTGTGGCCTCATACTCAAAATCTTACAAAGAAACTGAGTAAACCTGCTCTTACATTCAAGCCACTACAGAAGTTTGGTGACAAATTTACTACTGTTATACATGCTGTAAAAAGGGGAAAAAAAAATCCGTTTTTCTGTCATAAACCAGCTAAAAACTGGTTTATGTCCATGACAGGTATGTTCTTCTTGTGAGACTACGAAACATAAAAATTCATGTATTTACATCATAGCATACATACTGGTAGAATACAACCGGAATTAAAAAACTGTAACAAACCATATAATCTTTGTAGGAGGGACTATACATCTATTCACTGTTGCTACATTTTATGATCCCCCTTTTGTGTATTTTTCCTGGTGTTTGCTGTTTTTCACATGCCCTTTAACTGTATAGGGAGGTACCCAATGCCCACCTGCTGGCTCCGGTGCCCTCAGGAAGGGGCAGTGTGAAAGCACTGCCTGTGCCAGGTGGAGGGGAGGCTGAGCTGCCCAGCCCTGCTGAGGTGGCTGGGCAGGTGTCCTTGGGGAGCTTTGCTGCCAAAAAAGATTAGGTACCTGTGGATTTTAGCAGCCTGTGTAGGCAAGATCTGAGAACCCCTTCCTTTTCTACCTCACTGCTAAGGTGACTTAGACATCATATTTCCACCTTCTCCCACTACCGCCTTTTAATTTATCTTGTTCCAAATTCCTGCCAGAGAGCTCAGATAATATTTAAAATATAGATTAAAGTGAAGGATAAAAGCATTAGAAAGTGATTATGCCAGTTTCTTTATAGTTCTAGGTCAGAACTGTCTTCTTTTAACTACCCAGAAGTCCACGAAATGTCTCCTTAACATGTCCAACCATGCCTGGACTGCAAGCTTTCCTGAAGATGATGATGCCTTGTATGGAGCTGCAAAGTCCCTGTATATCTCTTTCTCTATATATTTGCACATATATGTAGTATGGAAAAAGGAGGAATAATTAAGAGGGGAGGCTGGACCGCAGTGCTGGGGTTTACTGCTGTATATGCATGTGACATCTCAGCTGTAATGGAGCAAGCAGATGAGCAGTAAATCTTTTCACAGTTCCTCTTCGTGCAGCACCACCAAAAGGCCTCAGTGTAGATAGTGGACATGCTGAGGCAGACACTGTGTAAACACATGGTAAGGGGGAGTTCTCCCTCCTCCCTAAAGGACTGTCTCATCCAAAAGAACAGGGAGTACAAGGAAATCAGAGGTCTGCAGTGACTTGCTCCAAACCACAGAACAAATCTGCAGCAGAGCTAGGAGCCACAGCCGCATCTCCAAATGCACACATCTTCCCTGACACTTAGAAAACCTAAGTTAACCCTATTCAGTCTGCTTGTCCGACACACAAATGCACACTCTTGATGAAGCCTGGGCAAGCCTACTGCTAATGATGTCCCCCTGCATCCCAAACAGGCTGCAGGGCTTGCACCTGCTCCTCAATTCAGCCCTCATTTAATTAATGCAAGACATAAAACTACCAACTGTATCAATTTACTGCAGCAACAACGAGTACCATGCTCTGGGTTTTTAACCCCAGGGATCTGGCAAACCACAACCGCTCACCCCAGAATTCAGCTGTATTTAAAACATTATCTGAGAGCAGCTGGAAAGAAAAATACTTAAAACCAAAGAAACAAAAAGGCAGTTGCTTTTAGGCTAGCATTTGTTGCTGGTTTTAGGTTAAACTGTAGCTTTCTGCAACCTCCATATTCCTTTTATCTCTGAAGCAACCACATTTGCCATGAACAAATACAACCAGAAGACTGAAGTGCAGGAAACATGGCACTTATGAAAATGCCTTTAAAACTTCTGGATGCTGCTCTAGAACCTGCAGTGAATGGTCATACACTTTATCTGCAGCCCCCACATTATTTAAAAGATGAAGCAACCATAATGATGGCTAAGCAGTAAAATTTCTTAACCCTAGTCATCTGAGGTAGAGCATTTCCTGAGTAACCTGGTTTCTTAGATTTTTCTTGTAGTAAGTTTCCACCTTGCTGCTGCGCAGCTGGGAGCTGAGAAACGTGTACTTCTTACCGTTTACTTTTCTGAGCTACTTCATTAAAAGTCTGTGAGCCCCACTGTGTAACAGAAGGGGAAAAGGTTGTTCACATCCTTCCACGTATCAGGTAAGCTCTCTGACATGGGACATCTTGACGGCTGAGTCATCCCATCTGTCCCACACATCTCTCAGGCCAAAATGAGTGGAGCGGAGCTGAGGGAGTGCTCAGCAAGAGGCAGTCCTTCAAGCAGACACAGCATCCTCAGCCTCTCATGCAGGATGGGCACTCAGGGCTTTCCATGAGCGACTCAGGCTTTGTGCTTTTGGCTTGCTATAAAGACAAGGTGTGCTGAAGACAAAGTGCTGCCTTTGGTTATGACTGCGCTTCCTCCCGGAAATAAACACAACAGCTCAAGTTTAACTGGGATCAGAGCTTGGCCTTTGATGTCAAGGGCGTAGTGCCAGGAAAATAGTGCAGTACTTTTTACTCAGCTTTCAAGGCTTTGCTCTAGTCCTGAGTTTGGAAAAGAAAAGCTTACTTAGCTTACTCAGAGACTGACAGAGAAGTCAGCCATGGGTAGGGGAAAGAGATATTAATTTAAAAAAATTATGTTTGCAGAAAACTCTTGATAAATAATTGCAGAAAACGCAGACTTTCAGTACATGACTTGCATGTCTTGGAAATAAATCTGGATTTCTTACTGCTGGAATGAAATCATATTACAAGTAACAATAGCACCTAGCATAGGACACACAATGAACTCAGACCATCCTTTACCAGCCTGGAGAGGAAAGCAAACAGAAGTTTGATTTAACTGACTGATTTGAACAAAATGTCTGTGAAATGTAGAGCAGCATGCAAGAGCCACGGGATTAAAAACAAAAGCTCCCATACCTGTATCTTTGCTTTGGAGACTGCTTTTCAGCTGACTTAAAAACATGTCCAAGATAATACAAAGGAAAGAATAAAAAGTTCCAGTTTGTTGCAAACCACGTTAGAGTGAAGGGTGCATCGAATTTCTTAAAGGTCAGTTTTGCTAGCTGGGTTGAACCCGACCAAGAGGAGCAGACACCGAGGACCACGGCCACACCCCAGAAAATCTTCTTGAGTTGCGTCACGGAGCATTTCCAGCAGCAGCGGTTCACCCTTCCACTGCCTTCCGCCCCAGCCTGCATCTGTGCTTCGGCTGGGGCTGGAGACTCCCGGGAGCGCTCATCCCCTGCAGAAAAGAAAACACATGGATTACTAAGGAAATCCATCCTGCACTTTAGTTTTCAAATCTTAGGCCCTTCTGAAGTCATGTGGAGCTTTATGAGCAAAGGAACCCACCAGATTTTGCCACAAAATGTCCTTTGTTTTTAGATCACTGCAAAGCCTCTGGCTGAACTGAGGTGTAATTAGAATGCAAATAACAATTATCACTTCTAGATTTAGAAGCCGTTGGGTAAAATGGAAGTGAAAATTACATGTTGCTTTGATGTACTATAGAAAGACTTAACACACCACTTAAACTCGTGCTGTTAGGATGTGTAAATGAATGAAAAATATGGTATTGAGTTTGATAAGGCAGCAAAGGGGATTATAACAGCACTTGAAATTGTTATTGTCTTGGAAAATGCAGAAATGGCCAGTTTATGGAATATGGTGTTTCTTAAAAGAGACGGAGGGCAACATATTTAATCTTGAAGTTAAGCAAAACCACAGCAACATAAATAATGTGATTAATACTGAATTGGACCACCAGGCATTTCAGTGATCCCTGGAAAAACAGCTCTCCTGAGTCTGTAGCCAGATGGCAAAAACTAGACCAACCCACAGGCTGCCCTGAAGTCCATCTCTGACCAGGCAATCCTAACCTTTTTTAGTTCGAGTCCTGCGCAAACTGAGACCGGACTGGAGCTTTACCCTGTTATACCTAAGCCTAGCATGCTGCTGGAAATTTTTCACCTAAAAAACCTTGCCCCTTCAAACCTCAAACACAAATTGTTATAGCCCTGCTATCCTACAGCTGTCAGTCGATAATATATCCAACTTGTGAATGAATGAGCCAAGAGAGGTTAGGTGGTTGAGTTCTCAGAGATCAAAACCTCAGCAGGCCTCAGCAGCAGGCCACTGCCTTTAGGGCTTTCTACCTGCCTTTCTTAAATTCATCCCATTCAACATCCACTCAAGTTTTCAGTCACCCACACACAACACTCAGCAGTGATTTCTCTTAGAGGCTGACTGCAGTTTAGTTGGTCCATTCACCTAAAGTAGGAAGTAACAGTACTTCCTGCTGAAACCCAGCCATCTACAGCTTCAAAACTGTCCAGAATTTATGGCATGCATTGAAAGATGAAAACACATAAGTAAAGCCAGGACAACGAGAGACTGTATTATTGCCAAACATTTATATATATTTCAGGCAGACTAAGAGAGGTCCACGAACAAACAAAAAAAAAAGTCCTTCCTTATCCTGGTGTGAATTAGTATTTGGAATGGAAAATCTCTTATTTCAAGTTAACCTAAATTTGTATTTACATGACCTAATATATTACGAAAAAAATGTTTCTTTCTATGGAAAGAACTATTTAGTTATTCCTCTACAGATAAGAAATTCATGATCTGAGCTAAAAGTACCATTAGTTTGCCTGGTAAAGCTTAATTTTATAACAAGCAGGACTGTGGCCTCTGTTTGATGGTCTGACATCTAAAAAGAATGTACAGCAGCAAAGATATAAACATCTAGCCTTTTTGTGTGGCTTTCAGAGAGATAGGGATGTTTCTGATTTCTCCACTTACTTCAGTTTTCAACAGAAGATTGTGTGGGCAGCCTCCCACGTAACAAGAGATGCACCAGCAAGCCAATGAATTGTCCAAAGTTAAGGTGGCCTTGTATTAAACACATAATGGAAAGGTTACAAGCTACCTGCCAAATGTTTGAATTGAAAAAAAGACTGCCTGCAAATGCTTGGCTCATTCAAAATAATTCTAATGCATTTTAGTAATACTTTGCTTGTAACTAATGTTCCTTTCTTCACTTGCTGCACAGACCAGTGTCAGGGTTCAGTTTATACCAAACAATGGTACACTCATTTCTTTTAACCTCACCAAGTTATGGGCAGCTGCCAGCCCTCTCTTTGCTGTCCACCACACAAGTCCTGCAACGGTTACCGAATTTTTCCTTTCTGCTCAAGATTTTCTTCTGGGCACCATCACTGCAACATCAAACACTTCACACACCGTAACAAACTCCAGCATCCTTCTTCCCACGGACCCACTGGGATTTCAGGGCACAGAGAAAATGAATTCAGGAAGCCAGCATGCCAAACGAGAGCTTAAGAGGAGTTTGTCCCTGTGTGTCACTGCAACTGCAGTCAGAGTTTACATTTTTGAAACTACTTGGACATGTAGGCAGAAATGGTCCTCCTTCTAGAAGACAGCCAGTGGGGTATCTGCCATTCCCATCTTTCTGCAGTTACTCCCCTGGGAAACAGGAAACCAGGATTTAAACCGCTCCTGCTGAAGATATTCAACATCAGGAACGTGCCTAAAGCCACTGGGGTATTTTAAGATGAGTAGGTGCTCTGAATCACAACACTGAAGCTGGGTTATTTTTTCTAAAACGAGACTCAATCACAACTCTACTGTCTGGTGCACCAGACACTCAACATCTGGTAATATAGTGTTGACAGACAGCCCTCTACAGACACTGTGGTGAAGATCTTCCCCCCATGAAGGGCTGAAGCCACCTGCCCAGGTCCCCATTGTACTGTGCACGTACACAACAGTCAGCAGGTCGTCTGGACAGCTTGCATGAATGTCACTGCCTTCTACTCTGTTCCATGGCAATTACTCCCTAAAGCTGAACTTTACCGATGTTTTCTCTGCTACATAGGCAAAATTACTTTTCCAGGTGTATTTAATTTTGTGTTAAACACACCAACAGAAATATTTGCTTTCAGCAATAGACAATACTGCAATGTACAGCTTCTAAACTGACCTTGCACCTGAAACTTAACTTTCTAGGCATGCTCGTTCTCTTGATGCTTTTATATGCTGGAGGGACTAAAAACCTATCCCAGGCACAACAGATTTCATAACGATAGGGGTAAAAATCACTGTCTGATGATTAACAGTTACAAGCTGAGACTTGTAGTATCTCTCAGAATCTGTAGTATCTGTCATGGGACCGTATTGTGTCCTCATGATTGCTTGTGCTGCTGGAGGGTTAGATGCCAAATGGGCACAGCCTTTTCCAGTGGATGCACCACTGACCTGGAGGACACCTGGGACATATCTGCCCCAAAATACATATTATCTTTGGAGATGGCGGACGCTCCAGATTATATACACCCTTGGGGCCTCATCCTCTCATTTACTGTGGAGGGCACTTGTCTGCCAGCTGGCAAACACAAAACCCAGAGCTGTAGTTTGCCTTGTCTAGTCCATGTGTCTCCACCAGGGACATTTTCCTCACCCAAACCATAGGTGCACAGTGGGGGTGACATTAAACCCATATGTGGCTGAAAAGTTCTTCTCTAACACTGCACAAGGGCACAAGGGTCAGCTGGCAACAGAATACACATGAATTTCAAGATGGCAAAATGTCTTTTCAGAATCGATGAGGCAGGACATTGAAGAATTTTGTTTCTGCAGACTTTTAATGTGTTTCTTCCATTGTTCCTTGCAGCAGACTACTCTGTGTGCTATTGTGTCCCCCAAAAGAACAAATTAAGATACTGAGGTAGAGGAAAAATGCCTATCTTGCTTTTAGCAATTTTGGTTTTTCATTGTCCCTTTTGTTCATTCATTTTCCGTTTTCATAAATCCCAAATGCAACAATTCCCTCTCCCTCCTTTTCAGTCCAACCTCTCTCCCATGGCATTCAGAAACAAAGGAAGGAAATCATCTCCAAAGCTACTGCCAATGCCATTAACCATGGAGACCCCTGGCCCCAGAAAACAGCCTCCATTCTGTTTCCTGTGTTATGGCTAAGACCCCCACTCCGTTGACTCTGGATACCTGTAGCAGGGCCATCTATACCTGAGCTGTTTACTCCACAGGCATTGTGACAGGCCATGAAGCAAAAGAGGCATGGGAAGGCAACTACACCTTTAAACCTTTAAAGGTAACACCTTTAAATAAGCTGTCCAGGCCTCTTCTAAAGTCTGTACAAGAGTCTTAAGACTCCTGTGCACAGCTAGGCAGCTGTAGGCTTACTGTAGGACCACACTGTACCTCAATGTGTATGTTAAAATATGATACTGATAAAAACCAAGGGTGGCATTCATCTTCTTAGTCTGAGACATCTGCTGTGCTGACTTGTGTATCTGAGACAGTGATTTACACTTTCTGCATAGTTAGTAGACAGAAAAAAAGGCATTTCCATAGCACGATTTATCTCCTCCTAAAGTAGATGATTAAAACAAGCCAGATGAATCACTCTCTCTGAGTGCTTGTTTCTCTCCACCAGCTCTAAACAGTCTGGGGCGACAAGCTGGAAGTAGGTGTCTCTGGTGTGGGTGTCTGAAGCTGGGTGAGATGAGTCCCACCTCTCCACCACTGCTGTCAGGAACAGAGAGTAAAAGCCCCACAGACAGAGCTGGTGGACTCGGAGCTGTGCAGTGCCACACGAACATATTTAGCTGTCATCAGTGACCTGCTTTAGCTGTTGTCAGCTAGTCAGCAACTCAGGGAAGGAAGTATTACACAACTGCTGGGTGCCCTTTCCAGCCCTTCAGAGTGAGAAAGCCACCCTTACAGACTAAGGTCCTGCCCATTAGGGACCAAAACATGTACCTAATGATAATGCACAACTCTTCCAGGTTCCCCAGGCTAGGAATGTGTTTCAGAGTAAGCATATTCTTAAACAGTTCTTTAAATCAGACTTCTGGAAAAAATTCTGGTAAAAAGAACAACCCTCACAGGTCTCTCTGACAATTACAGATGAGACATTGTGAAGGTATTTCCATTTTGCCAGCTTGTCAAATGTTTTGCAACTGCTTGAGAATTGTGCAGAACAAGTTTGTAAATCTTGCAAATATATATGCTTATCATAAAGAGGGGAGAAGGAGCTGAGGCAAATCCTGTAAGACAGTGCCTGACTCTCAGCATGGTTAGAGCTCTAGAAACCTGTGACATGCAGGGGGATCAGAGCTGGATACTACCCAATGCATATTCTCACAGCTTTGAATGCTGTGTGACCTCTTCACCCAGTATCTACTACAGGGAGAGATCAGTGGGAGACAATTAGTTCCAACACACCTGAGAACACACAACGGCTTCTAATGGTGGTCTTCTGGACACCCAGAAGCCCACCATTACACAATATTATTTGCACAGTATTATTTGCCTCACTGTCTGACCAGCAGACTCACAGACCCCTCAAATTTTGTTTTTATCCCGTTCCTGCCTATCACAGTTTTTACCCCATTCCTACCACACTAACCATGCATAATTTAGGTGTTCAAGATTTTTGAGCTAAGCTGTTAAAAACTAGCTGAGGCATCATCCTGTGAAGATGAAATACCAAATTCATGAAGTGATTTACATCTCTAATTACAACTGTAATTGTCTAAACCTTAAATGTTAATATTTGTTCAGATCTGTTGCCTAGGCATTTTCTTTGTAGTCAGTCAGGTTAAAGAGTGAGGTCTCAGGGACTCACTTGTGGCCTGGCAGACCACCCAGTACCTCGTGCAGCTTTCTTGTGCCATTGTCAGTGATGGCCTCTCCTTTCACAGGTCATCCTGGTGTCTGGTTTTGAGAAACTGTTATTATTTCATTTCAGGAGCCAGTAATCTCCATGTATCAACCTTCCTGCACAGACATAATGAGAGCATGCACAGCCTAACTTCTGCATCAAGGGACATTCCCTCATTTTCCAAATTAGGTCTAGTTTTGCCAAAGCTGCTTGTAGCAGCTGTAACCTCCTCCCAGTCCCACCAGAGCTCATCCAATGCCAAAGAATCTGTTCTGACTCTGATCATCTGTTTGCTGATATCTGGGTTCTCCTGGCCTTGGAGGGCCTGTGGACGCTCTCTCTGGGAGATGGATTTCCTGCTCCTAGCAGAGGGATGGAAGGCTGCTGTATGGACTAAGCCACTGAAGAGGGCCACACACTCCACCCCCACTCTTTAAAGGAAAGGTTTCAGCCACTTACCTGCCAACTCAGCTCTGAAACAGCGTGGTAAGTGCTAAAGAGAGTGAGCAATAGTCAGAATGGGCACCTTAGATGGCATAAAGGACAGCACAATCTACTGGGCAAGCTAGATGATTCATCCTGCAGCCTCACCCGTGGTCTCTGGTGGTCGTCAACAGGCACATCGATAAAGGAGATGCAAGTACCCTTTCCAGGTTTTGAACAGGCTCCCGATAAAATCCCACTCCAAAGGGCCTTACAGAATATGGGCAGACAGGGAAAGTGCTGGAATGGATAAAAGGCTCAGTACAGGATAGGAAACCAATGACAAGTACGTACAGCAATGGGGGAAGTGGCCAAAGCTCTGCAGAGGTTTGCTGTGGGAACTGCAGTTTGCACCATTAACCACAGGTAACCTGAGCAAGGGAGTGAGCCACAAGGTGACAAAGTTTCCTAATGATGTGGAGTTAGGCGGGTCAGCAAGGGCAGTGGCCAGCTGCAGGGGATGACAGACTGTGCGACTGGGTCACGCATCGGCAGATGGAGAAGTGTGCTGATAAAGAGGTGCAGGTGGGAGTAAACAACCCATGTGCTGCACGCTCAGTGCTGGACTCTGGCCCTTGCCATCAGGGATTATGAGCTCTTCACAGGCTGCTCCACAGAAAAGGGCAACTCAGTGTTCAAGAGCAGCGAAAAAAGCAAAATAACTGCCAAAAATTACTAGGAACAAAGCAGAAAAAAATCAATCTTTTCCTACATCTGGGTAAGCTGAAGCTGTCATCACACCCACACTGCGAGAGATGAATGTCAGGCTAGAAAATACATGTTCCTGTTCAATTCCACCAAGCTGGAGGCAGGACCCGATGGACTTTTGGTCAGGCCCCATATGGCAGCTGCGTATGATTTTTGAGGAAGCTGCTCTTGGGTTCCTGCAGGAAAGCTGTGAGTCCTTGTGGGTGGCTGGTGGGTGGGACTGTAACACAGCATCAGAATGACTTTGGGTTTGCTCACATTTCTCCAGTTTTCCAAACATAGTCAAGGCTGAAGGTCTAAAAGATCAGTACTCTATTTTTTATTGAATAACAATTAAAATATCGTAATGGAAAAACGAAAAAAACCCCAAAAATTTTATTAAATCAGTTTTTAAATGAAAATATTTGATCAACACAGCATTGCATGTATGGATTTTTAGATGCTATTTGAGAAAGGTTTAAAGTGCTTTCTTTAAATACTTTGCTCTTACAGTAAGAGGTAAGAATAATTTTACTTAATTTGATCATGCAATAGCATGACTAAATCAAGAATAAATTAATACAGAAAATAGGTTTAAAGTCCACAATAGAGTTATTTTAAAGAACAAACCCAAGGTATTAACCTGTTAGCTCAGAAGGTCTGAATTTGCTTGAAGCTACAGAATAAGGGACGTAGGTATATGAAAACAGGGAAAATTGCACGAACACAAACTCAAACCAAGAAAAAAGCATTCTGAGGTCAGACCCTCTTCTGCTATTGTAATGCACAGTACAAATGAACTAATTATAAAAGTAAAGTGTTACGATAACCTACGCAGGATATTCGAACTTGTCCGATCTTCTCAGCTTAATTTCAGCAGGGTAGAAAACAAGACTTTTGGTTCAGTGACAATCAAGGTGGTTCTCATCTGTGGAAATCTGTCCCAGATTACTGATATCACCAGATCATCCATATAGCTTGATTTATATCAAATAGGCCTAAGTTTCTTGTAGCAGGTATTCTCATATCCTAAAGCATTGCTCACAGATATAGTGAGTTTTATCACTAATGGTTGTTATATATTCATTCCTGTTTTATTGTGTGCTAAATATTATATCTAAACTTACTAAGAGCTGGAATTAAATAATCTCCACATATTTTTTGAAGATATGCCAAATTCTCCTCCCTAGCATACATATGCCTTTCTGCCTCTGTCAAATGTGCCAATAAGGCTTGCTGCAAAACATATATTCTAATTCCTGTTAGTAATATAAAGAGAACTGAAAAATTATCAACTTCATACTGCAGCAATTTGGACTTTAATCCATTTAATTTATCTTCAGAGGCAGCTGCCTTGAAATTCTATTAAAAGTGCTGCATTCGAATGGGCTCATTATGATACTCTGAATTTTATGAGGTGAGGAGTTCCCTTAAATACTGTCCTTCTTATTATTAACCAGAATTCATGACTGGAGTCCACACTGAAAATGGAAGATACTGGGTGCTTTTTGCAGTAGCAGCATTGTGGGACTGGAAAGTAACCACCATAAAAGCACACAAACAGTAACCCTGACTGTAAGTTATATGCTCTTAATATTATTCTGCATTCCATTCTTGAATAAAAATTGGACTGAACCTTACAGTGAGTTACCCGGTGAGGTCACTGGGTGTTTCACCACTTACTTTGAGGAGTTATGGAAGCAGAACTTCTATTAGAACAAAAATCAGATATGACCAAAACTGTATTCTGGGCAAATTTTGATCAATCTTTTCAAATTTCATACTGAACAAAGGGTTGAGAGATGGTAAAAAACCATGCTGGATTCTCTGCAGGAAACTACTGTAATAATTATCCAGGCACTTGAGTGCTACATGTCTTTCTTCAGTAACAGTTTTATCTCCAAGGAAATTAAATTACTTACATACGAATATAAAAAGCACATTTATATCAGTGCATTTATACAGACAGGTAAGTGAATTCATGCTAACTGTGGAGGCTCTGCTAACTGCACTTTATCAAAAACAAGACAGTGTTCTTTCTTTCTTACAGAGCTTTCAAAAATTCAGAGCTGCCTGGCTTTCAGGTAAGCACAGTTTTAGACAGAAGACTCTGCTGTAGCCCATTGGTTTCTTCCATACTGAATTCCATCTCCACCTCATTTTCCTCCTAGAAGCTATAGGCTTAACCTGCTATTGAACCTCAAACACAGTGCTTAATTCTTAAGTCCTAAGTTCAGATCGAGATAGCTGGAGCATCTGTTCTCTGTCAACCAATAACCAGATACTAGTGTGGACTCGACATGGACTTGACCGTGCTCACAGTGGTTAGAGGAATGCACATCTATCCATAGAAGTCCCCACATGATTTACTCAGTGATCGACTGGAAGAAAGAAGAAATGCCTCCAGCAGCAAACTCACCAAAAGCTGAGTCTCCTTTAAAAAAATACAGGTTTGGTTAGGCCCATGTGGGCACTGAGGTACTCAGTATAACTCCAAGCAAAAATACATTACATGCAAGAATTCTAGTTTCTATTTTCTCTCTGATACTTGCCTCATCCTCCTTGCAATGAGAAAGGCTTTTGCAACCCACTATTCCTCACTTGTTTCAGTCAGCTACAGAAGACAGACTCATGCCTTTTTCAGTCACGGATAAAATATTACCCTTGCTGAGAGTTGTGCTAGGGAATTTGAGGTGATTGTGGAAAAGGCATTTCTAGCTCTTACCTCCTCACTTCTGTCGTCTCCATGACTGAATGACAAGGCTTACGGGGCTCACGCTTGTCTGGGTTTTTTTCAGTTGAGGAGGCTTGCGGTCAGAAGTAGTGATACTGAACAAAATGTATACCTAATACTTCCAGAGGAGTCAACATACAACTTCTGTACAACAAAAGGGTCCTTGATCTCATGTCAAAATTCATGCCTTGAGTAGGGCTCACAAAATTTCCAGGCTGGGTACCTGTGCATTATGTCCAGATAAAATGGATCCATGTGTTTGGAACCAGGCAGCTAACATGGGAGGTGATACCTGATTTCTCCAATAGATGGTGGGCAGCTCTGCCTAGAAGCAAGCGAGCTCTGCACTGCTAAAAACACCTTGTTTCCTGTTGCCTTTGATCTTATGCCGCAGTGGCTGTCAGCAAAGCTCAGTGAAGATTACAAAGTAAATCTACTCTTTCATTGGCCAAATTCCTGCTTCCGCAGGATGCTATCCAGGTCTGCAGTGGCATCTCACGGTTTATAATTAACAAAGATTAACTGGGCTGTGGACTAAAGGTTGGCAGTGGTGCTCCAGCCAAGCGGAGAGAGCTGCTTACTACATAAGTGAATGTGCTGTACTGAATATAATGTGCTAGGAAAGCAACGACATAAATAATCCTATATATGAGCCTTGTTGCTGGGAAATTGCTGGGGAATACATGTCGAGCTAACTTAGACTTGTATGTTGAACTAGGAGTCTTTTCGGAACTCCGGCTCTTACACTGAGCTGCCACAAATCCTACTGTTTACAATTGTCAGCCATTAGGAAAGAGGGACAAAATTTATTTTGCAAGACTTATAAAATTAAAATACTGGAGTGAATAATGCATTCTGGTGACTTCATATTTATTTTTTACTGGTTCTTGTTCCAACTTCTCGTGGGAGAAATCTATAATTAAATAGGTGGATTAGTAATCTGCTTATTTTTTGAAAGCAAATGCCTAAATTGATTCAAGATGACTACAAAATGCACCTTACTTCATTTCGGGATAAGTGGGTCAAATGTAATGGTCTGTGATCTATGGAAGGACTGAGAAGATGATCCAATGAATGCTGTCATTCTTAAGTTCTATCATTGTAAATGAAACTACTGTTTGTCCATTGTGTGTACATACTTGTCTCATTTCAGCCACTAAAGTAAGGAAGCTTAGATAAATCTTTAATAACTTATCTTTCTGCTTTGTGATGCATTAAAACTCCTCCTCTGGCATGAGTTTAGTAACATCAAAATGGTCTTATTTTATTTTTGTATCATTTGCGGAGGGGACACAGTGCAGAAGTAATGAGTCACCTCCAAACCTGTACCTTTTGAGCTTGCACAGGTGAGATGGTAGCTGGAACAACCAGTGGGACACAATCAAAGATGAGCTGCAGGGACTCCCCAGCGAGTAAGCTAGCACAGCTAAGAGCAGCTCATTTTGAGGCTGTTTAAAGCCTAAGAAAGCATGGTGCCATTTGGGAAGCGAGCCAGGTGTTATGCAACAAGAAACTCCTCACGCCTTTGGAACAAGATCTTGGCTATCTGCTCAAATATGCTGAAAATACTGCAAGGAATACAAAAATTGGGCAAAAGCTGCTTTGGGCCAAAGCCAGAGTGTAATTACTGCCCATGTGTACTTAACACTCAGTACCCACAGTAAGCATGGAAGAGGGTACTTACTGCTCTTCCATCAGCTGAGTAAGTGACATTACGGTTATCCTGCGGAAACAGGGTGCGTGCTGGTAGGTCCAGTGGGGAAGCAGACACACAGCAACCCTAAACCCCCATTCATGCGAACTTGTCACTGTCACCTTCACCAGTTCCGGTCAGGAGAGGGAGAAAGCTGCTACCACAGCTAAAGAGCAAGAACCAGGTGGGTTAAAGTGTCCTGACTGCTCACACTGAACACTGTTCCCCGTGCAGAGAGGCAGCCTGAACAAAAGTGAACACTTTGCAAGTTAAGTTCTCCATGCGGAAGCCAACACTCATTCCTTGCCAAGGCCGCCTCTGTGGGGAACACACCCAAACCAACAGCCCTGGCTGAGCCACCGAAACACCAGCCTCTCCTGCTCGCCAGCTCCGTCTGGTTTCTAGGAAGCACGAGCACTGCATAGGTCTGCCATGTACGGCTTTCACGAGAAAAAGACCAGTGGCCACCAAATCTTGCTTCTACAGATGCAAAGTCCTGGGTGAGATGTTCACAGCGTCTGCCCTAGTGCTCAGTCATACAAACATTGCCTGACTACCAAAACCTTTGGAAGCCACCAGCAGAACACTGCTAATAGTTACACAGTACTTATCTAGAAATATATTTATGCAGCATTTGAGCTTATTTCCCAAAAAGGAAGCTTTATTCACTGATTTCAATAAATGAAAGCTTCTCTGATCCCTATTGCAGCCATTCATGGCCCTCCCATGGCCAGAAAGATATATGTGGGAACTTTGGGGGTCCATTCCTATTTCCTGTACATCTTTTCTTGCCTGCTCTGTGAAAAGATGTGCTGCTTGTTTTTAGGCAAGTTGCTTCATTCTGCAGTTTCTCAGCTGCTCCATCTGCAAAATGAGGATAATAAGAATCTCATCTCTTAAAGAAGCCAACTGCTACTCATGAAGTTTTTGCTGTGCTTGGGATCTTTAGTTTGTGCTTGCTAAAGAAGTGAGAAATATTTATTATTAAAGTGATTACAGTGTTGATATGCTTGTGATATATTCCCTGTAGGCACGCAAATATACTAAAGGCCAAATTTACTTCTCATTCCTATTGATACAAATTCCCTGCAACTCCAGTGATGCAGGCAAAGTGACTCCAGCTGAACATGTGGCAGCATCTGGTTCCACAGCAACTCAGTTTAGATGTTTATGCACAATAATTGATAGCAGAGAGGTGTCATTTGCCCTATAAGAAACTTTGAATATCACCAGTCACTCATTCCTGATAGAACAGTGCAGAGGAGATGTGCTATACGGGGAGGCTGCAACAGCATTTCCTTGATGCTGAAAGCCTGGGAACAAGCAGATCCAAGAAGGGGCTAATTAAGTGGAGGATGTGTTTTGTCTGGTGCAGTGATTGTTCTGCAGCTCTTTGTCAAAGCTGATGTTACCTGTCTCTGGAAGATCCCAAGATGCAGAGCAAGAATGGAGGTATTTACCTTCCCAAGGAAGAGAAGTCAGTCCTCAAAGTACATTGTACTTTCAGGTACAAATAGGGTGAAACCAGTCAGTTGGCTGGTCTGAGAGGAATGGCCACTGCAGTGTGGACAGAAATTAGTGAGAAAAACAACAGAAGGAAGAACAAGCACAAATCAGGCACCAAGCCTACATTTCTTAAAATAAGAAGGATGTGCAATGGTACCAGGCACAGAAAACACATGGTATGGTTACTGCCTGCCTGAGCAATGCATGTAGACACAGTTGTCTTGAAAAGTGCTGGTACAGCAGGCTCCAAGCATACTGATGATTCAATCTCTGAAATAATTCGAAATGGCAGTCACGCTTCTGAACACACAAAGTCCTTATCTTCCTTTTAAAGCAAAGAAGCCACTGCACCATCAGGAAAATAGAAGGAATGCTGGAGGGCTTTACAGCAATGCATATCAATGAAAGGCTCCTCTTGGCTAACCATCCTAGAATGAAACATATTCCTAGTGGTTCTGCCAAAGATCTTCGAAACGCTTTGATGGTGGTTGATAGGGGAGAAAATAATCATAACTATGAAGCAGATGAAAGGTTTTGCTGTCTTGCTCTTGCAGCATTATCTGTGCCTTTGCAATGGACTTGGACTACCAGAGGAAGACAAGTCTTTGCCAGAGGTACGGCAGCCAGGCCAAGGGAAGTCAGCAGTCCACAGTGTGCCAGCTGTCTCACTTTATTTTTGCTTATAACTACATCTTGGGGGTTTTTTTTAATATGGCTTTAACATCAGCTAGCAAAATTAGTCAATGTTAGTTTGAAAGGAAATGTTGTCAATTGATTTGGAAAAGGAAGCTCTCAAACAAAGCCAGTCTGTTTCATTAAAGAGAAGGAGAGAAACTCCAGGCCCTATCATACATCATCAAGGCAATTTAGATTTTTGCCACTGATGATAAAGGCAAAAGGAATCTGAAGTAAAGAAGGAGAAGTCCAACTAGGTCACCAAAGTCCCTGGTGGGCAGCAATAGGGTATCTGAGAGCTGGTATGCAGAGCAGACATGGAAACGCTTGAAAGGATTCAATTTTATGGCACAGTGAAAGATTGCTCTGCTTCTGTTTCTATATAAGGTAGGTAATAAACTGTATTTGAACTGGTAAAAGAGGAATGAGATGACCCACATTTCAAAGCTGGAACCTGGTAGGTTAATATTATTTATGATTCATAAAGCTTGTGCAGTGCACCAAAAGAAAGGGAGGTGAGCTCCTTGCCCAGAGAAGCCTCCAATGCGAACCTCGAGAGAAACACTCTACTGTGCACGGAGTCAACTCCAAGGGCTTTTTAAAATCCTAATTATAGTGTAATGAAGACCAGGCCTGCTCTTTCCATCAGAAAACTGGGATCCCTTTTCCTATCTCTGCAGTAGGTGGTTTTTATGTTATGGGTATGCAACAGCTGAATATTCTGTGACCTGAAATAAGAACCCCTTACTTTCCACTCTTACTTGCTGATTTTAGTTCCTTTTCTCCTCTTGCACATTTCTGCATTTTCTCACTGTCTGCTCCACAGAGCTTTTGGTACCATTTTTTTTCTTTTCCTCTATTCATTTCTCAGTTTATCAATATTAGTTTTTTCTTTTTCATGAGCTTTCTCTGGAGTCTCACGTTCACATTTTACCTCTTATTGTTCAATCATTCCCTTTCTTTAGCTGTTCTTCCTCTTTGCCTAAACTAGCTTATGCCTTTTCTGCCTCTCCTCCCTCCATTCCCCCTGGCCAACATTTTTCTCTCACCAACTCCACTCTCTCAACCAACAACCAAATACCCCAGTGGTATCCCTCAAACCAGCAGCTTTCTTTGCTCTTCCTTCAGGAACTGAGCTCTGTATCCATCCTTCAGATGGGCTCCTCTTCCTGACTGGCACCCTGCCTTTGCATCGCCCCTCCATCTCTAAGACGTGGCTTACAGGTTTCTACCCAAGATAACAGCTCCTCACCCTAGACTTCAGATTTCTCTGTGGAACCCTCCTGAGCACATCAGTGTCCTTTTCAAGGTCCCCTGCCATGATCCCTGAAAGCATTCAAAGGTCCCTGTGATCCCTAAAGGTCTGCCAACCCCCACTGCTCTTTGGCTCTTATGTCCCTCCTGGCCATAAGACTCCAGCTCCACGGCTACCATGCAGCTGCATTGGCAAAGAGAGGTGAGGGCAGATGGTTGGAACACGGGGCTGCATTCCTCACATTGGGAGAGCAAATCTGCCGAGCAAGAATCTTCCTTCCCTCCTGCCAAGGGTCCTGCACGGCAGGTACTCGCCCACGGGTTTGGGGGCTGCTCTCGAGCCCCGAGGGGAGCTCCGGAGAGGTGCTCTGCTTCTGGAGCATGGGCGAGGAAAGACCTAGAGCAGAGCAGGGCGGTGGACAGGGGTAAGTGCCGGCTATGCCCGGCGGCGGGGGAGCTGCGCGCCCCGTGGGTCCCCACCGCCCGCTCACGAGTCGCGCAGTCCCCCGCCGCTGGGCATCGCCCCAGCACCGCACTCGGTCGCCCCGGAGCATCCCCTGTCGCGGTACCCAGTCTCCGCGGAGCATCCCCCGTCGCGGTACCCGGTCTTCCCGGGATACCCCGTCCCGCTCCCAGCGACGTCGTTTACCTTCCACTTTGGTGAGGGTGAGGACGGGGCTGTTGCAGGCGCTGAGCGGGGCCACCCTGGCCGAATGCTTCTTCATGGCGAGCCCGTCGCCGGCGGCAGCTCCCCGCCGCCCCGCGCCTACATCCTGGCGCCGCCGGAGCCCTCCTCGGCGGCGCTCCCCGGTTCGGCTCCCGGCCCGCCGCCCTCTG